>QRFJ01004126.1:0-78112 GCA_006176705.1 Cocos nucifera | reverse complement strand
ACTATGATAGGACTGGACCATTGTGGAGGGTGCCACTCCCAACCTAGTAATAAAGCTCAGCAACTAAGCAGCTTACATGGTAGCATTATATGCCACGATGTACACTACATCACTGACTGAATAGGCTAAAGTATCCTACCTAAAACCTTTCCAGCAAATTACTCCTACAATTAGGATATGACCCAACATTTTCTTGTTGTTATCTTCTTCTGACTGAAATTAAAAATCCACATGTTTTAAGTCAATATTTTCATATTCGAGTCACTAGACCTTAGTATTTTCCAAATACTTAAAGATTGTCCATATAGTCTTCTAGTGGTTCTCACTTGGATCAGTATCTGGTCACTATCCTTAGTGAGTATACCGTATCTGATCTTACATGGAGAAATAAGATGATAGCTAAACCTTTATTCCTTGCAATGTTGGGATGTCATTCCCAATTAAGAGAATTTCATCCATAGACAATACAAGAAATAACACTATAGAATAGTTTGCCCAATTACAAATGTAGGATTTGTCTTTGTTCATAACAAAGGCAAACGTCCAAAACATATGTTCTAATTCTGAGGTAATAGCCAAATGGTCTTTAAGGTCTTTACCTTTCCATCTGCACTACTCTGATCGTTTTGAAAATCCATTCACACCCAATGAATTTTATCCCTTCAGGTGAATCAACTAGTGTCCATACAATATTAATTTTCATAGACTTCAATTTGGATCATGTGGCTCCAAGCCACTTCTCAAAGTCAGATCACTGCATTATATCCCTATAGGTGATCGGATCCTTATTATTCTCATCAAGATAAATAGGATTGCCATCCCAGACCTAGATACTGAAGTATCTATCCGACTAATGCAGTACTCTATCAGATCTCCTTAAAGATGATAATTTAATGGGTTTTAGATTTGATCTGATCAAATCTAGTTCTATAGGATTACTAGATTATGTCGGTTCTTTTCTATCAGTCAAACTTTTCCAAGTTCAACTTTATAGGCATCAGTTCTTTCTGTAAGGAACTCCTTTCCAAAAGAAATGCCCTTCTGCTAATGAACATCTTATATCCTTCAGTATGGTAGAATTAATAACCCCTTAAACATCTATTAGACCAAGCTCTAAGTTCATCTGTATGCAAATATATGACATACGCCGATCAACTCTAAACCTAAAAGTGAGAGAGTCTAGGTCTATGCCCGATCCATATCCAATATGAAGTCTTTACAATAGATTTACTTGGTATAAATTCAGAGTAAAACTAGTAGCCATAAGAGCACAACCCTGAAGCAGGCAAACAAGTGAACCCTATCATGGATTGAACCAAGTCTAACAAAGTTTAATTTTCTTCTTTCAGATACACTGTGTTTCGAAAAGGAATCTACTTGAGAGAGAATCCAATTCTCTCTTAGATATATCAAAAACTCACTGAATAAGTATTCGCCTCCTTGATCCGATCGAAGAGTTCTAATACCTTTTTAGTTTATTTTTTTATTTTATTATTGAATCATTTGAATATTTTAAATAATTTAGGCTAAATGCACCCAGGCCTAGATAGGTCGTCTATAATGAAATATTAGTATCTTCCTTTGGCACTTAAGTTCACAAGTCCACATACATCACCATGTATGAGACTTAGAACTTTATCGGCTCCTTCACCTTTTTCAGTAAAAGATGACTTTGTCATTTTTCCAAGAAGACAAGATTTATGGGCTATCAATGATTCATAATCATTGATGTCGAGATTTTTCTCTTAAGCTAATCCGTTTATCCTATTCTTGTCAAGATGACTAAGCCTATAATGCCAAAGATAGATATCCATGACATAATCTAACTTGGATGTGTACATTACACTTAATAGGCTATATAAATATTAAATATCATTTCTTTATTATCCATGTATTACTATAGTATTATTCATAATAATATCATAATAATCTTCTTTATTGATAAATGATAACCATCTCTGACTAAAAGGCCATCAGAGATCATGTTTATCATAAACGACGGATAATAGTGACAATCACTCAAAATGACATCTATTAAAAATAAGCTTGTTAAATCCTAAAGCTAGGATTGGAACAAGACTTCCATCCCCAACATTCAGGTATTTCTCACCATTTTCAAATATCTCACTTTCTTATAGTCTTTGCAACAAATTGCATAAGACTACCGGCATCTAATACCCATGTAGTAGAATTATTTACAGATAAATTTTAAGGTGTTATCATATAGCATCTTTAATGAGCAACTTTTGCTCCTTTCTCTTGATCAGTCTGTTATGGTCAAGTGAAGCAAGATAATTCTTCTTCCTATGACCCTGCTTCTAACATTAGCAGCACTATGCCTGATTTAGGTTAACCTTGGACTAATTATTTTGACTGCGCTTAGAAGCCTCAGTATGAACCCATTCGTGCTACTGAACCAAATTCAACTATTAGTACTAATTATCGAAGTTGGATCCCATAAGTCATCACTGTCTAACAATGATAGGAGCAATCAGGATTTAGCCTTAATTTGAGAAAAGAGAACATTGACCTATGTATATGAATTATATTAAGCCTAAAGACTTGGACTTTGGTCTAAAGGTTCTTCCACTATTTTATTTGAATTGATAGCCTCTACCTCTAATTTGGAGAATTACTTTAATTTTTTAGTAGGTACTAGAATCCACATAGACTGCACACGAGCCCAACTTTGGTTGGCCAACCCATATACATCTAAGGGTAGGTTCATAACCAATTATTTCTCCAAATAATTTCTAGTAATTTAATTTTTCCCTAAAAATCTAATCAGTAGGCTTTGACCTCCACTATAAGGATCCAGTTATGTCCAACCATTAACATGACTATACTTGGTGCATCTAACCAACGAATGACTAGGCCCAACTTTGATTGGCCAACCTAACCACCATTAGAGAGATACATCTAAGTCATCATATGATGAATAATAATTTCATTAGTCAACATGCATCAGGCCTTTGGGCCTCCAATGATTATTGAGTTAATGGACTCATTATCAAACATCTTAATGGAAGGCCATGTCTCGGTTATCTCCATAATTTTATCATTTTAAGAACCTAATAATTTTAAAAAATTTAAATTATTAGTGATTTAAGGATAGAAAGAACATAGACTAATTTGCCCCCACTGACTTCACCAGGTTAGGTCCTCCAACTAACTTCATAAGTCACCGATGAGGATTATGATCAATTTTGGTCCATGGGTACCTATATTAGTCTCGCTAAATGAAATTTGTCTCACTGATTTTTTATATGACATGGATTAGCTCAAATCAATAAGCAACCTAATCGAAATCTTATTAACCACGTTGGCCAGATAAGTGAGATCGGTGGAAGGATTTGCCAAGGCTTGCCTTAGACAACATCAGAAATGGCCAAGTAAGCAGACTGCCAATTAAAAACCATCATTCTGGAATGCCAGACTTACCTTAGACACTAATTGATTTGTCAGTTTTGATTTGGTCTTTCTAAAGACTTGGGCTCAACCATTGAGCCACGATCAGATTCATTTGTTAGATATATGGACTTTGATCAACTACAACTATTGAATTGATCTATAGAAAAAAAATGACCTAATCCTAATTAACTATTAATAAGATTTGATCAATTTCTTAACTAAGTCCATATTTAATCTAACACTAGGTCTAACCCAGTTAATGACCTGATCAAAACTAACCCATTTAACCTTTTGACCCATGTTTTATAAAATTATCTTAGGATCTTCAAATCACAAACCTAGATCCTAAACAATCACTTAATTCTCAATTAAGTTCAAGACTTATGGGTTTATGTTTATAAAAGTTCAGAACTAATTTCAGACTTAATCATTTGAAACATTTTCAAATTATAAATATTTTATATCGAATCAAGTTCAAATGATGGTTTTAGATCTGATTTATTTTAATATTTTGATCATATCCTAGGATTTTAAATCTAGGGTTTTACATAAAGTATGTTCTCAATTTAGATTCTACAAAATAAATATGTCATACATACACATTCTAGATTCAAAACAAAAATTATATATCAACATATGCAATAAGAGGATCTAGATCTAAACACAAAACACATCATATAGACCGAATCATAAATTATTTAAAATTAGATTTGAAATCTAAAAATAAATCATAAATTACTTTAGATCTCATCTAACATATTTATGATTTAGATTTCTTGAATCAGCACATATTAGGATAATCTTTCCACTGTAAGGGATAAACCTTATAGCAGGACAACCTTATGGCAGTATGTGCAATCTTGATATTATTTAGATCTAATCTAAATAATCTAAAATAGATCTAATATTTATTTAATTTTATATTAAAATTAAAAAATTAAATCATAAATTTTCTTAGATCTAATCTAAATTATTCATGATTCAGATTTAGATCAGCACATACTAGGACAATCTTTTCATTGTAAGGGGTTAACCTTACAACAGGATAATCTTATGGCAGTATGTGTGATCTTCAATTAATTTTAATTTTCAAATTTATTCCTAAGCATACATGAACATATATAAAAGAACCTAGATGCTCTAATACCACTGTTGGAAAACATGTAGGATTTCATGCATAGATTTCAAATTTTTTTTGAAAATAAAGAGCAGTGGAAGACATAGATTAAACTATTTAATCTACAAATGCATGTAATCAAATTACAAAACCCTACATAAAAAATCTATAATATGTTATGATACAAATATAATTCTAAAATTAAATTAATCATAAGTGGTATTGATCATATCATTACCAAGATCTAGAACAATTCTAGATCTAATCCTAGATCGCATCTAGGTGACCAAGAGATCAGATCTCTTATCTTTGCATAGGTTAAGAACTCCACGATTAAATTTGTTGTTGCCTTTGGAGCTGCATAAGCATCTGGCCTCTACAAGTGATCCATACGAACCTACAACATGGATTGAAAGTTCGTCGAACGAAAATCCGCTCAAAATGCTAGGTTCTCGCGGATCCCTCCTGATAGTCAATAAAATACATGTTCTTTAGATCTCTTGGACTTTCCAAGAGATGAAGAACATGAGAAAGAATAAAAGAGAAATCCAACCCTTGGATCTTCCAAAATTTAGAAAATAAGAACATGAAAAAATAAATCCTAAGAGAAGACAAATCTTCTCCTTTAGGACATCAACAGTTGATGTCCTAAAAACATCTCTATGCTAGGACAAGAGGAGATCTTCTTCTCTAGAATTTTTCTTAAGCTTTTAGATCTAATATTTTTTATTTTCATCATATAAAATTCTCACAAAAATTGGAGAGAAAAGGTTCTCCAAGAAACCCTAAGAGAAGACCTTTCTTCTCTTCTCGTTCTCTCATCAGGACATGATCAGATCATGTCTAAAAATAACACCATGCCCTAACAACTTGGAGCACTCATCCCCACTTCCAAATCCTATCTCTCTTAAATTTTTATCATATAAAAATTATAAATAGAATAGGAAGAGAGAAACATAAAAGAAAATTATAGGAGAAGACAATCTTCTCTCACCTTGTCTCTTCAAGACATCAACCTTTGATGTCTTAATTGAGGGCTCTTCTCTAAGAATCTTGACACCACAAATCCTCCACTCCTTCTCCTCCTTCATTTCTAATTTTTTATAATTTTTTTAGAATTTATCACGTCCTCTTACCATCTCAAAGGAGGTGCCCCCTTTTATTGCAAGACTAGGTCAAAACGTAGTCAAAGGGAGAACTTTTATGGGGCGTCCAACTCTTGGACTATCCTTCCACTTATTTTTTTGTATAACCACTAATTCTAATACACAAAAGCAAGGGAAAAAGGGCTGAATAAAATAGAGGGGTGTGGGTAGAGTTGGCGCACAAGGGAGGGAGGAGTTTGGGTCAAAGAAGACTTTTCCAAGTTGGAAATAATTTCCAAACTCTTTGTAGTTTTGACCAAGTCAAAACAAACTCCCAAAAATCTAAATTAGTGGGGCATGGAGAAGATCTTAGGCATGGGAAATTATATGTAAACCTTAGAAAAAAATAGGTGGGCGTGGGCTTTCTTAGGTCCAACAGAAAGAGAGAGTCCCAGTCCAACTGGGACTCCTCTTATTTGACTAGGTCAAAATTATTTTAAATCTAATTTAAATTCTATTTAAATTAGATTAAATATAATCTAATTAAGAATAATTTTATCCCAACTAGGAATCTAATTAAATTAGATTAAATCAAGATTTAAATCTAATTTAAATGCTAAATCAATTAGGTGCACCCAAGTCCTAGTCAAACAAGGAATTATTCTTTCCTTACAATTGGCTTATCCAAGAAATCAATTAGACTTAATCTAATTAAATTTAAACTAATTCTAATTGAATATAATTTAATTAGACTTGATCTCAGTCTGATTGCTTAATCAAATCGAGCCAATTAGCAATCCAATTGCTAATCGATCCTCCTACAATACTTGAATTAGGTTAAACATCAATCGCATTGAATGTTTGACCTTGAAATGATTCTCAATTATCGATTAACCATCCGATCAGGTTACAAGATCTAATGTGTGTGGCCCTATAGGTTCAAACCTAAGTCGGTAGCATAGGAACCAATTTTTGTACCAATCGAAGTTATCATTTAGTAATGGTTTCCGACGTTCGGATAGGTCGAATGTATGCAAAGCAACATTCTTAGAATCCTGGCCCATGGTTACCATATAATTCATCTCTATAATCAATAATACTCAAGACGACTTCGAGTATGCCATCAAACACTCATACAAATCATCTCTATTGTGTTTTAAAATTTTATAAATCTGGTGACACCTCATGAGGATTACCCAGGCCTAGGTTTTGCTAAATTGAAACACAGTGAGACATTCTCTTTCTGAAGTTAATCAGAAGTGGTCAATCCCATCTTGACTGACACACTGACTTTACAAGTACTTGACAGTATCCAAAAATCTTTCGAACCTATATTAGAAATATAGGCAGTCCGACACCAAAGTACAATGAGTTGCTTGCAAGTCACCATGGTGATCTTAGATCGAAGGGACACTTATACCCATTGTTCTTAGCTAGCTACTCTTGATAGTAGAATGCTACATTGATCACGTTCAGTGCAGATGTACTCCTACATCTCACCTGGATGCCATACTAGTGTCTCCACACCACTTGGTTATGAGGACAACCAATGCATATGGCATACAACGACCTACACTCGATAAGTTATCATCCTTGTTAATAACTTATCATTTAGTTCTGAATAATTTATGAACCATCCGATAAATCCTTCTTTATCGATTGATTGTGGTTCTAAAGACTTCATCATAATTTAGGAGTTTATTTAAGAAAGATAGAACTTTTATGATGAACCAGCCAAATAACTATTATTATTAGATAATTCATATACTAATTCCAATCATCTACTACTTAGGTGATTGGCTTTAGGATACATTTTTCAATAATTCAAACATAATTCCTTATGAGATCAACATGTACTCACTGGACATGCTATTCTACATACCATGCAGTTGTGGTTAATTTTAAGATACATTAAGATTTTGGCACCGTTGCCGAAAAATTGACATGTTTTAAATTATGTTCTAAATTCTTGTTCTTCATGCTTTTAGTTTAGTTTTAGTCTGATCTTTCTAATTTTCTTATCTTGTTTACAGAAAATTGATGAGTGCTGAAAATCGATACATAATCTAACTTTTTTCTTTTTCTTTAGCATACTAATTTGATCTTAGTTTATTATTAGTTTTTAATTAAAACTTGTTTGTTCTTATTAGTTGTGCATAAGCATATCTAAGCTATTTAAAGGGCATAAACCTAAACAAGATAACATGAAAATTTCATCACCCTTCTTTAGCCCATAAACAAGCTCTCTCATTTGCATTCATCCTAATCCTTAAATAAAATCAATTAGACATCAACCCTAAGGACATCCGAGCTCATTAGAACAAGGCACCCAAAAGAGTTGGACTGGATCAGGATTGGCAAGCTGACTAGTATCTAGGAAAGAAGTTCAAGGACAAGAGCCCGAAGAAAGGTGGTTCTTTAATTGATTTCGTTCGCTTACCTGGCAAATCTAATTGGTGTCTAAGAAAAGCAACGAAAGGACTCCCATCGAACTTACCCATACCTGGCTAGTTGACTAGTTGGTTTTTGAATTGGAGGACTCCAAGGCGGTCTTTGCAGTTATGAGCTATTTAGAATTAAGGTAACCTAGCATAGATATTTTCTTGATAAATATTTAAAAAAATAAAAAAATAAAAAATCTTAACTAATTCTTCCTCTTCTCTCTTCTTTAACTTTTTTTAAAAAATAAAAAAACTACATTTAATTCTACCCTTTATTAAATCTACAAAAATAAAAAATAAAAAATAAAAAATAGAAAATAAAATAAAATTTTCACTTTTCTCATGGAAATGGATTTTAGGTCAACTAATTAGAATTGATTCAAATCCTATGTTAAGCCCTAAAATCACTAAAATGGAAGAAATCAATTAGCCTCAAACCCTTAAAAATTTATGTTACCCAGTTGGATCCATCCAGCCTTCTTGCATCAGGTTGCCCAAACCTACTGTAAATAATTTTGAAATTAAATCTCAAATGATTAATATGCTTCCAAAATTCACTAGAATAGAGGATGCATATATATTCACTAGAAAATTTGAAGAGGTTTGTGCAACAATGAGATTACAATAACTTTCTGAGGAAGAGATCAAACAGAGATTAATCAATTTTATCATTAAGGATAATGCAAAAAAGTGGTTATACAGCCTGCCAAATCAATCTATCACGATTTGAGAGGACTTTGTAAGAGTGTTCCTAAAAAAGTACTTTTTCTATCATAAGACAACTAGAATTAAAAATGAAATTAACCAATTCTACCAACTAGCTGGTGAATCATTTTGGAAGTATTTCAACCATTTTAAGAACCTTTTGACCTAATGCCCACACCATGGAATAGAGACTTGGAGGCTATGCTAAATAGTTTATAAGGGGCTAGAATCAAATTTCAGAACCATGTTAGAGTTCATGTGTCAAGATCAATTTATGTATAAAGAACTAAATGAGGCCCAGCAATTTTTAGAAGACCTAATCGAGAAAAATCTACAATAGAAAATGACTAGAAAATCAGAAAGATCAACACCTTTAAGAGGTGGAATGCATCAAATGCCAACATCTTTAGCTGCGGAGGCTGAAATCACAATCCTAATACATAGGTTAGAGGCCTTAAAACTGTAGAGATCAGCCAGTGTAAATTATGTATCTACACCCATATGCAATGGGTGTAATGCACCAGACCATATCCTTGAAGAATGTCCTCTCCTAATGAACCTGTTGGTGTGAAATTTGGTTATCGTTGGAGAAGTACTGGAGTCGGAGAAGACGAGATCGTCACTGGTGACCTACAAAATAAGTCTCGTCCAGAGCCTAGGGTGGTGGCTCCTGCAAGATCCTCCGATAATCAAGTCAGCTCTTTCGGCTAATATAAATGGAGTGCTTAGTCAAGAAAGTTGTAGAGTTTTGAAATAAAAAGAGAGTCTGAAGAAAACATATCTAGAGGGTCCCTTTTATAGCCATGGAGCCTGTAACAAACCAATGGTGACCGTCGCAACCGCTTGGTAGTGGACCGTTCGGGGTCACATGGGATTCGTTATGGAGGGTGGCATCCATTGTTGTGACGTGCTAGTCTATTGTAGACCTAACAACTGAAGTTCGGATGGGGTGGTTGTAGGTGATGAAGGGCTCTTGGATGTTGCTATTCGGGAGGAGTTTGGAGGTTCTCAAGTTCGACCATGTGTTGGCTTTTATTTGCTATGTTGAAGGTGTACGTCATGGTCCTTTCAGGCGGCTAGAAGAAATTTCGGTCAGAAGAGAAGTCTGGCATGGGTTCGATCGGTGAAGAGGCCCGAAAGATGTCCAATCGAAAGGAGTCCGATTGTGAGGGATCTGCCTGGATCATGTATTTACTGATGGCCGCAGCAAGCAAGCGAGACTGAAACATTGGCACCTCTATTGTTCCTTTAAGGTTCGATAATTCTCAGGATTGCTTATCGGTGAATAATGATAAAGCATTAAAGTTCATCTGGGGGCAGTTTGAAAGAAGTTTGACTATTGGAGAAGTTCCATGGAAGGAGATCGATCGAATGGAATGTGCAGGAGCCAGAGATTTAGTTGATTCTATGGGGCAGAAGCATTAACTGATCGAGTTCATCTAGATGGGAAATCTGCAATGCCTCGCTAAGTCCAAAATTGGTCTTCCTAGTCAATCGAATTATCTAACTGCAGTGTCGAAGGTCGGCCATCTCAAAATCATTCAAAGTCTAAATACTCCAATGGGTTGAGGTTTAGTTGTTATAGTTGCAACCAAACAGCACTGATCAAGAGTCGGAGTCTTAGCCAAACTTTGACAGGCATGGATTTATCCCCAAAACTAGTCCCGCTACTCCCAAGTTCGAAGTTCGAAGGATGGGAGTAAAATGAAGACTAGCGAAGTTTGAAGGATTTTTTAATCCTATTGAATTTTCTGCATCTAGGTTAGATGGGAAATTTCGGCTTTTACCAGGCTGGTGTCGAAGCTTTATAAATGCGGGATGATCCGAAGAGACGTTTTTTGAATTTTCTACCAGAAGTCTACTCAAAGTATGATGCTATTAAGGATCTACCCGTTGGAAGCTTTCTACCACAATGAGTGAGAGATGCGTTGATCAGAGATTGGCTGGGGGAATATGCAATCATAACCGTCTTGGAATTCCAGGGATTATTTAAACCCATCCTCCTCCAAGCCTTTTACTTCTTCTAAAATCCTCATCTCCTTCCTCTAGTTCCCTCCTCCATTCCGAGTGAGGGTCCAAGCTTCTTCCTCCATTTTTCTTGGTTCCAGGTACACCCCCATTCAATTTTTGTTACATTCATCATCTCCTTGTTCTTCCTAGCCGATTTAGGTCAGCCCTCCAATATTGTTTTGGATTATTTCTGCACTCTTTGCTTTCTTGCTCTTTCTATTTTTGTTGAAGTTTATACACCTTATTTTTTTTTCCTAATTTTTGAGTGATTCCTTGATTTCACTTTGATCCAAATGTCTAGCGGGGGATCCTGGTCAACTTGTTCTGGGAGCCCGGCCACTTTAACCTTGGTGAACCCGCCTCCTGAGGAGGCCAAACCCTTGGAGTTGGCCCATCCTTTTGTGCCTACGATCATTCCTTGTAGACTTCGATCCCATGATTTTTTCCTAATTAGGATTTAGTTCGGAATTTCTTCTGAATATGAGCTCAAACTTTTTGGGCCCGACGATCGAGTCTGCTCACCTCCTCCTGGCTGAACCTGCCTGAATGTTGAAACCCTTCTAAATGGATTTAGATTACCCTTGCCTTCTTTTGTAGTTAACCTATTCAGATTTCTTAATATTTTCTTGTTGCTATGGCACTGAATTTCTTTAGATTCATCATAAGATTTCTCTCTCTGTGCACCATGGTGGGCGTCCGACCTACCATTTTCTTATTCCATAATTTCTTCACCTTCAAACGCCATTTAACTGCCAAGGACAGGTGGTATGTATCTCCATAGTTCGGCAAGAATGAACTGCTTAAAGGTGCTCCTTCCTCAGTTCATAGTTGGAAGGAGAAATTCTTTTTCATCTTCCATCCCTACTTAAGGTTAGGGCTTCCTTTATGGGGTGAGATAAGGGAAGGGATCTGCCAAGCTCCCGAGCTAGAAAGTGAGGAACGAAGTTTGGTTGATAAGCTGAAGTCCTTTAATGCTCCATCGATCTCCAAACTTCTGGACAAGCTGACCTTGTTCAATTTTGGTCTCAGTTCTCTTAACCCAATAGGTGGTTCTTCATATTCAGTCCGTTGGGTGGTATTTTTTTTTTGACCTAACTTTATCTTCTTTGTAGAAATGACTCCAAAGGAACGGAATTGCCTGGCGAAGGAAATCAAGACCCTTAAGAGGAAGGATGGTCCTTCTGGTGAACCGCAAATGAAGGCTCGGACTGGAGAGTCAAGCTAGGTCGTACCAATTTGGGCTGTGCCAGCCCTCGAGACCATCATTACCACTTCAAGTCGGATCTTGTCTGATGAGGCCACCCTTTCTGCTCCTATTCAGTAAGAGAAAGTTATGGAGAGGAGGAAGAAGAAGGCCATCGGCAAGAAAGTCAGACGGAAGGTTAAGAGCTCCAAGGAAGAGGATCTTAGCCAAGAGTAGGGTTCCCTGGACGACTGAGAGGTCGTCTAGGTGCTGATGGAGGGAAGCGTCCTTCCCCACATTGTAGAGAGGATGCGCTAGAAGGATGACGTTGAGAGGTTCGACGAGTCCTTCGCTACATTCCTGGAGGTAAGTTGCTTCTTTTGATTTTGACTTCATACCCTTTGGTCTTTAAAGTTGGGATCTTCTTGAATTCTGACTCACATTTTGTTTTACAGTTAGGACACTATCTTTTTGCTTACTTCGAGATGGGAAACCAAAGATAGGCCAAAGCTTCCATGGCCCTTGAGGAAGCCCACACAGAAGTCGAGAAGGCTTGGACCAAGGCCGACACTCTGAAGGTAGCCTCAAAAATCCACTCATCTAAAGTCGAACACCTTCAGAAGGAGTTGAGGGAGGAGCGCGAAGATATAGCAAAGCTAAGGGCCGAGTTAGCTCTAGAGAGGGAGGAAAGAAGGAAGGCACAGGAGGAGGTTAACGCCACCATGGAGAGGAATGTGTAGGACTTCAAGTCCTCCAAAGTTATGGAGGACATCAAAATAGTCTTTGCCCAGGAATCTTTCTTGGAAGTGTTTCAGTTCTGCTTGGCGCAGTCGTCGAACACTTCCCCGACATCGATCTGGACCTCCTCATGGAGGAGCCAAAGAATAAAGCCAACCCTTCACACACTGATGCTAAGGTTGCCCCCACTATCCATGCCGTCGAAGCCACTTTGGAGGTTCCAGAACCTATGAGTGCAGCATCTGGGCCTGCTCGAGAGTCGGAGGCAGCTGAGAGTGTCCCGACCTCTCCAATGGGTGAGCCATCTGAAGTCTAAACTTTTAATGTTTATGTACTTTTCTTTTCTTCTTTTTTGATGTATCAAAAATATTTAAAATAATGAAAGTAAATCTCTCTTTTACTTTACACTCTACACTGCATGTGATTCAGAACGCCTCTGACAACCAAGGCCACGACCCCCTTTCTCTGGTTGACGCTGACCCCTTACCTTAGGAAGTTTCGTTCAAGCCTTTCATAAAGGATTTGAAGAAGGAAGTCCACCATTTAAGAAAAAAGTTGAAGAAGGTTGAGGCCGACCTTCAGGCCTCTCAGAAGAATGCTTTGAAGGTGACAAAAGATGTTACTCACCTTCAAAGCTTACACATGAAGGATTCCGCAAGCTTTAGCATCCGAAAAGAAAATTTTGAGAAGGAGCTTGCTGAACTCTAGAAGAACACGAGCAATAAGTCTTGGGCACTGACAATGAAGATCAGCTCTCTTGAAGTTGATCTTAAGAAGGCAAAAGAAAAGATCCATCTCTTAGGAGGGAGCTCATCATGGTCGACCGATGAAGCCTAGTATAATTGGAATTTATCAAAAAAGTTCTTCCAGCTTCAAAAGTAGCTATAGGATACTGAGGGCCAGCACAATAGTTATCGGACGACCTGGGCAGGGAAGATGTCTAGGCTTGATGGCGAGCTGAAGGCTGTCAGGGATGAGGCGACCTATTTTTAGAGAAAGTTTTATAACATCCGATAGACTGAATCAGGTAGCAAATCTGAGGAGCTCGCCTCCCTGAGGAGGACATTCAGTAAGCTCTCGGCGGCCATCGGATGGAGAAAATTGAAGTTCAACAGCTGAAGGTCCAGTTGACCTACGAGCATCGAGCTATCAAGGATGCTGAAGCTGAATCCGAAGTCTTGAGAAAGCAGCAGTGAGAGCTTGAGGCTAAATTTAAGTACACTAATAGGATGTACATCAAAGATCTATATAAGAAAAAAGAGCTCGAGGAGAAAATCTTCAAACTGAAGGAAGCTTTAGTGATGGTCGGAGCTGATAGCCTAAAGTCCGAAGAGTCCGGGCCGCCTTAGGACTTCGTTTTCTTTCTTTTTTTTCTTTATGTAATTAGTTTCATCGATCTTCATTTCGTCTATAATGTATTTGTTCTTTCACACAGTTGGTCCTTGCCGACCTTCATTTTGTTTATAGTGTGCCCACTTTTTGTGTAATCGATCTTACTGACTTTTATTTGTAATGAACATAACTCCATAATGAAATGGTACCTCTTTTTTTTCTTTTTCTTTTTGTTGTCATCTCTTGTAGATGCGACTCTAGTTGCCTCATTTTTTTTTACTTTATTTCTAATGAGATGCTTGTCATGGACGTTGGGCTAAAGGTCCATTTTGTGGATCAAGATGGGGTTTTACCTTTGGCGTTTGGCATGGCCATAGTGGGATGTGTACGATGGTCGTTAGTAGGGCCTTGGTCTTTTTCTTGTTTTAGATTAGCAAGGCCTCGGTCTTCCACCCTTTGCATGATCGTATAGGTTCGTCGGGTCCATCGGCAGGATCTCTCCCCTCATCTCATCTTGATTTAACGAGGACTTCAACTTTGCTCATGTTAGGATGAGGTTCTCCTATTCCTAACGGATAGTAGGGGCACATTAGGGCCGTTGGTAGGGCCTTTTCCCTCATCTCATCTTAGTTTAATGAAGTATTCGACTTTGCTCATGTTAGGATGAGGATCTCGTCCTATTCCCAATGGACTGTAGGGGCACATTAGGGCCATTGGTAGGACCTCTCTCCTCATCTCATCTTAGTTCACTGAGGCCATTGACTTTGCTCATGTTAGGACGAGGTTCACCTCCTATTTCCAAGGGACTGTAGGGGTATATTAGGGCCATTGGTAGGGCCTCTTTTCTCATCTCTTCTTAGTTCAATGAGGCCTTCGACTTTGCTCACATTAGGATGAGACTCTCCTCTTATTCCCAATGGGCTGTAGGGGCACATTAGGGCCATTGGTAGGGCCTCTCCCCTCATCTCATCTTAGTTCAACGAGGTCTTCGACTTTGTTCATGTTAGGATGAGATTCTCCTTCTATTCCTAATGGGCCACTTCAGGTTGCTTTGGAGAGTTATTTATCATCATGCAATTTTTGCACCAAGAAGTAATGATGTTAAAATAAAAAAGTTTTATTGAAGAAAAGTTACTAGTAGTACATTCTTAGATTTTCTAAATTCTAAGGCCGTGGGAGCGTTGCTCCTCCGAGATCCTTCAAGCGATAAGTTTCGGGCTGAACGACCTTCTCTATTTTGTACGGACCTTTCCAATTCAGGATGAGCTTTTCTTGATTCTAAGGTTGCGAAATGGATACTCGTTGGAGCACCAAGTCCCCCACCTTGAATGCTTTGCTTTTTACTTTGGAATTATAGTATCTGATTACTCTTCGTCTGTAGGTTGCCATCCAAAATTAAGCTTTTTCTCTTTTTTCCTCTAGTAGATCGAGGTTGACTCTAAGGTCTTGTGAGTTATGCTGATCATTGAAGGTCACGATCCATGCTGATGGAAGTTTAAGCTCGATTGGGATGACTGCCTCTGCTCCAAAGGCTAAGGTGATTAGTGTTTTCCCAGTCGGTAGCCTTTGAGTAGTTTGGTAAGCCCAGAGTGAAGGAAAATCCTGATTTCTTGTATCAGGTTCATTCAGATCTGATTGGATCAAGAGATATATTTCAAATTTTTTTTTTTATCTAAATCAGATCTGAGATATTTTAGATCTAATTCTTATTATTCTAATAATTAAAATAAAATCTGGATAAATTAAATTAAATTTAATTTATTTTGATGTAGGATAATCCTATTACCCGTTGATGATCCTGTAAGCAGTGAAAGGTTCTAGATCTAGCTACCCAAGTGCCTGGCCTCTATCGGTATCCACTCAGGCTAAATCTGGAGATCCTCTTCTTCTCTATCACATCTCCAAAAATCAGATCTAGATCTAATTTGGAGGATCTTCAAAATACCTTTCGAAGATCAGCAGTAGTCCTTTGCAGCAGCACAACCTTCTAGCTTTCTGTCGCCCTTCTCTCGTCTGGATTGCACCAACCCAGATTGAAACCACTTTGGGCATGGAGAGGAGAGGGAGAAGATGGGCTTGGCATAGAGGAGGAGGAGAGAACCAGCCTTGGGGCATGGGATTTTCTAATTTTTTTTTAGGTTGGGCGTAGGGTCTTATTTATAGACTATGCATGATCCAACTCCTCTTCTTCCCAACCAATCACAACCCTTTGTGAAATCAGATCTAAATCTGATTGGGGGGAATAGAGTCCCTTGGATTAATCCTTAGATGGTGCCTAAGATCAGTCAAACTTGGTTTTTAGGAGGAGTCTATATGGAATACAAAAAGAAGATGGAGTCCCTGTCCAATAGGGACTCCTAGGCACCTCCAGCTTGGGCACACGCCAAGGGTGGCGTGCGCCCGCCTCCTTGCTAGGTTTTGATAGGCGGACAAGCCCCCACCAGCTCTCCAATAGGTGCGTGACACGTGGATAGAAGTCAAAGTGTCAATGGTCAATATTTGACCAGTCAAAGGTCAACTTTTGACCAAAGTCAAATGATGAGAAATGGTAGGTGACCAAAAATGGCAGGCATTGTCTTACAAAATAAGAAAACCCTTTTCTGACCTGGACAAGCTCCAGTCAGACTAAGTGAAGGCCTCTGATTGAGCACAAACTCCTTTGGCTCAGTCAGAACAACTATTTATGATAGTAAAAGAAGAACGTTAGGTTCAATCGAGTGCTAGCACGATTTCCTTGAACCTAATTGAATCTCATTCAGATCAATTGAACTGGATCAGTTCAATTGATGATCACCAGATTCAAACCCTTGTTTGTGTGACCCAGTTAGGTTCAGTTCTGTATGGTAATGGGATATGTCATGATCTCTATCATCGATATCATCGAAACTCCTTTCGATGGATCAGAACTCTTCTGATTCGAACAGCTAGAATGATCGATCATCTAAATCATTCTAATTGCTCCCAAAATCCACCAGTGACACCTAGCAGTATATGGTGGCAACCCATCAGAGCTGAATGTGAACCTCTTGGTGTAGCTACCTATGTGATTAAGTTCTTCTATCTTGAGCCCCGATCAGATTAGGGTTAAGGTGAACTCGTCAAACCCTAGTTTCTATCATATGATGTAATCATTCGATTCAAGTCCGATGTGAAAATCTAAATAGAAACTCTTTCTATTATTTCACTCTACCATGGCCATGGGCTTCTGGACTTGATTCTCATGATCATCATAGGGCTGCTCCTCTACCACCGAGGTAGATAGATTCCATCTTGATGCAATCCAGTTCCTACAATGAACATGCTATAGCCAACATACACCTCAGGGTTCCATATGGCTAGGAGACCGAGTAATGGTGTAGTCAAACTATAACACCCTCAAGGTGAACTACCGATGCACCTCAGGTCAAAGAACCAGACACACTACTGCAGCATCGAGTCAGTCATTGACGAGAAGGTAGACTTCCTAATGACTACTCGAGGTGGTCACGCTCAGTGCCCTCGTTCTCTAACGAGTACCTATACTCTCGCTCCGATGTCTCCACACCGTAGACTCAAGACTCATCTACTAAAGAGAAGCGATTGTACACCAACCTTTCGGATCAATCACCATCCTCGTGATGATCCTATGGTCGGAAGTAATTTATGAGTTAATAATGATTATTCATGTCTTAAATTTTCAACTCTTGAAAATATGAATTATCATTACCATTAACTCAAAGGATGTATCACAGACACTAAATACACATATGTGATAGAAAATAACCCATTTTATTGATTATAGTCAAAATTATAATTTTGCCCCTAGAAGTGTATTACAAGTGTCAGCCAATTCTGGCTTCTAGGGCACATATATCTAACAATCTCTCACTTATCCTAAAGCCAATTGGCTACAAGTCTAAGTCCCATCTTCTCAAGGTGGGCTTCGATCTTCTGCTGGCCCAATGGCTTTGTAAGCGGGTCTGCCACATTATCTGTGGAGTCGACTCTCTTGACCTCGACGTAACCCTTCTTGAGGTAATCATGGATGAGGTGGTATCGCCGCTCAATGTGCTTGAATTTTTGGTGAGACCTCGGCTCCTTAGCAAGGGCTATGGTGCCATTGTTGTCGCAGTATAGAGGAATGGCATCTGATGGCATTACTCTGATTTCTGTAGCAAACTTCTTTGTACCAGAATGCTTCCTTCGCAGCCTCTGATGCAGCGATATATTCTGCTTCCATGGTGGAATCTACTATCACGGTTTGCTTGGAAACTCTTCCAGCTGACAGCACCACCATTGCACACAAACAGACTCCCAGATGTCGACTTTCGATCATCTACATCGGACATAAAATCCGAGTCTGTGTATCCCTAGACTTGGAGTTCTCCATTACCAAAGACCAACATCATATCCTTAGTTCTTCTCAAGTACTTAAGGATACATTTCACAGAAGTCCAGTGTTCTTCACCTGAATTTGACTGATATCTGCTTGTGACACTCACAGCATGGGCTATATCAGGTCGTGTACATAGCATGGCATACATGAGGCTCCCTATTGCAGAAGCATAAGGGATCTTGCTCATGCATTCTATTTCCTCAGGTGTGCTAGGGCACATCTTCTTGGAAAGATGAATACCATGTCTGAAGGGTATTAATCCCCTCTTAGAGTTTTCCATACTAAACCTCTTTAGTACTTTCTCTATGTACATCTTCTGTGAAAGTCCTAGCATCCTATTCGGTCTATCCCTATAGACCTTAATTCCTAGAATAAAGGATGCTTCACCTAGGTCTTTCATGGAGAATTCCTTGGACAACCATATTTTGACTGTTGTCAATCATGGCAATATCATTTCCAATAAGGAGGATGTCATCCACGTACAATACGAGGAAGACAACAGCGCTCCCACTGACCTTTTTGAAGACACATAATTTCCTCTTCATTTTTGATGAAACCAAACTGTTTTGATCACATCATTGAAATGAGTGTTCCAGCTCCGAGATGCTTGCTTAAGTCCATATATGGACCTTTGCAGCTTGCAAACCTTGTGATCAGTATCACTGGATGTGAAACCTAGCGGCTATTCCATATAGATATCTTCCTCAAGATATCCATTTAAGAATGCCGTTTTCACGTCCATTTGCCATATTTCATAATCGAAATAGGCTGCAATGACAAGCAATGTGCGGATGGATTTTAGCATAGCCACTTGGGAGAAAAGGTATCCTGATAGTCAATGCCTTCGCGTTGACTATAACCTTTTGCCACTAGTCTAGCCTTGAATGTCTCCACATTCCCATCTGCACCAATCTTTCTCTTGAAGATCCATTTACACCCAATAGGTACTATACCTTCTGGTGGATCTACCAAGGTCCAGACTTGGTTTGAGTGCATCGAGTCAATTTCTGACTGCATTGCCTCTAGCCATTTCTCGGAGTCGATATCTGATATCGCCTCGTAGGTTTTGGGAGGATCATCACCATGAGGAATAATAATACCTAAGTATCTTTCTTAGGGATGGGAAACTCTTTTCAATCTACGAGGTGGAGGAGATAGTGTTCTTATTGGCTCAACTCGATTTGGTTCCAATTGGTCCTTAGCTCGTTGTGAGACTTTCTCATCAAGCTTAATCTGCTTTCCAATGCCGCTATCTTGAATAAACTATTTTTCAAGAAAGATGGCATGTCGACTCACAATCACATTGTGGTCTTCTGGAATGTAGAAATAGTATCCTAATGACTCTTTAGGATATCCTATGAATCGAGCTCTGAAGGACCTAAACTCTAACTTGTCCGCTTGTTGTCTTTTGACATGAGCCGGACAACCCCAAATTCTGAGATGACTCAGACTTGGTTTCTTACCGTGCCATATCTCATACGGTGTGGTAGGAACGGTTTTAGAGGGAACCCTATTCAGTAGATAAATTGAAGTTAACAATGAGTATCCCCAAAGAAAATCAGGGAGGTCTGTGAAGCTCATCATGGATCGGACCATATCCAATAGAGTCCGATTTCTCCATTCTGAAACTCCATTGAGTTGAGGTGTTCCTGGTGGAGTCCATTGAGAGACTATGCCATTTTTCTTAAGATAGTCTAGGAATTCCCGGCTAAGGTATTCACCTCCTCGATCTGATCGAAGAACCTTAATGGGTTTTCAGTTTATTTTTCTACTTCATGTCTGAATTCTTTGAACTTTTCAAAAGCTTCAGACTTGTGTCTCATAAGATACACATACCCATACCTAGATAGATCATCGGTAAAGGTAATGAAGTAGACAAAATTGCCTCTAGCCGGCACATCAAATGGGCCGCACACATCAGTATGTACTAGGGCAAGGAGATCTGTGGCCCTTTCCCCATGTCCTTACAAAAGGAAGTTTAGTCATTTTGCCTTGAAGACAAGATTCACAAGTTGGATATGACTCGAAAGTCAACGGACTCAATAGCCCATTTTTCTCTAATTTGTTGATCCTATCTTCTGCTATATGACCTAATCTCAGGTGCCATAGATACCTATCATTTGGACTATCCCTAGGTCGTTTGGCATTCACATTTTGCTCGATAGTTAGAACAGGTACATCAATATGTAGCTGATAAAGATCCATTAATAAGGAAAACCATTTGCAATTTTATTTCTTTCATAAAGAATGTTACAATGGTCCTTAAAGAAGGTAATCACATAGCCTTCTAGTGCTAAGCATGAAACAGAAATCAAATTTCTGCTAGCTCCAGGCACATAATAGCAGTCTTTTAAAACTAAGTCTAAATCAGATGATAATCAAAGAGGGTATGTTCCCACCGCCACCGTAGCAACTCTTGCTTCGTTACCGATGCATAGGATCATGTCTCCATCCCTCAGCCTCCTGCTATCCTCAAGATCCTGCATGAAAGTGCACAAATGAGCACTAGAATCAGAGTCAAGCACCCAACTAGATGCAGAAGAAACCATAAGATTAGACTCAATAACGAGCATACCTCCAGAAGGACCTTCCTTCTTATTCTTTAGGGTGGCCAGGTAAGTAGGGCAGTTCTGCTTTCAATGGCCGTCGCTGTTGTAATGGAAACACTTTTCTTTGACACTGACCTTCTTCTTCGACTCTTCCTTCTTCTTCTTCGGCTCTGCCTTCTTCTTCTTTGCTCCTTCCACCTTCTGCTTTTTTGCAGACTTCTTTTTCTTTTCAGAAGACTTTCTTTTATAAGAAGTCCATTCCATAACAAGAACTGAGCCTTTAGAACCTTTCATAGAAAGCTCAGCGGTGACCAGCATGTTCATTAATTCGGCTAAGAAATTTTGAAGTTTATGCATGTGGTAATTCATGATGAATTGCCCATATGCATCAGTTAAGGATTACAGAATAATATCATTCTACAGATCTAAGTCTAACTTCACACCGAGCTTCTCAAGCTCTTTCAAGTCCTTGATTATCATCAGATAGTGATCTTGGACTGACTGCCCATTACACATCTTAGTCTTAAAAAGTCATTTTATGACTTGATACTTGGCTGTGCGACTCTGTTCACCAAACATCTCCTGTAGGTGAGCCAACATTTGGCGAGCAGTCCTGATATCTTCATGTTGGCGCTGGAGCTCATCAGACATCGAAGCCCAACATGTAATATCTGGCCTTATTATCTTCGTCTATCCATTTTTCTAGAGATGCTCTCTGTTCAGTGGATGGACGGGCTGGTAAGGTGGGAGGGTCCTGATTCCAATACATGGGTTAACTTCTCAGAATTCCAAAATGATTTTGTAGTTCCTGAGCCAATCTTTATAATTGGGTCCGATCAGTCTATGTGTGTCCAGGATACGTGCCAATGGGTTGGACGCAGACATTTTTCTGTAGAGAGTCAAAGATTCTAGTTAGATACTGTAATTATTGACTTGACCAATTTATTTAGGAATTTTATTTTTAAATAAATTAGCTCCCACTATTTTCTTGGATCCCTACACTCCCTCTGTAGAGATGCGAAAAATCTCCATGATTAATGATTTCTAGTGGGTGGTGCGGTCTCACCAACTGACTCATCACCTCACCTAACAGTTATTGGTGATGGGTTAGCCAATGAGTGAACAACTCTTGTTCAATGATTCTCTAATCATGGTGCACCCAAACTTGGTCTCTAATTCATGAATCTCACCGTATCCAGAATATTGATCCACTCCTTAGTTAAGTCAGACCCACCATTTGCACAGACTGGATTCCTAATTGAGTCTCTCACCGTATCCAAAATATTGAGCCCAACTCATCCTCCAGCCCATAGCATCCAATGCCTAATAGACATGGTTGCATCTTTTCCGGTGCAACTGAGCCACTGTATCCAGCCAAAAATCAATCAACCCCGGAAAGGGCCCGCACATCTACAATGGTGGAAGACCTCAGACTTAATCTTTTCTTAGGGAGAATTGATTCAGGTCTCATTAAACTAGACTTGTCATAGTCATAACAATTATGACTAACCTAGTGGCATGGGTTAGCTCGGATTATTGACCACCTCAGATCAGAACTGTGTCAACAGATATGGCCAGGTAAGTGAGATCGGTGGAAGGAATATGCCATTAACTCGTACAAGAACGCATTCAGGTCGAGTAGCTTCCAATTAAAAATCAGTCGGTCGTATGTGCCAAACTTACCTTAGACACCAAATTATTGAGTCAGAACCAATTGGGTTAGCCTACAATCCAGACTCTAACCTCTGAGCCTAATTAGGTCTTGCTTGATCGTGACTCGATCTTGACCCAGACTTAATCCTATTAGGCTGGTCAATTTAAGCATTGTTGATCCCATCTAACCAACTCTTGATTCGGTTTGATCAACCGCTTAGACCTAATTGAGCTACCCAAGCCCGAACCCAGTATTATGAATATGTCTTAGATCTAAAATTCTCAATTTTAGACCTAATTAATATTCCATAATCTTAATTTTTAATTAAGTAGGGTTCATAAACAAAATATGCACAATAAATCCTAGGGTTTCAGGATCTAGGGTTTTGCAGAAAGTAAGTTTTGGGTTTCTGATTAAGGACGAACACGCAGCACCCCTACACATCATAAGAACACCCCATCGAATGGGAAGGAGAGGGCCTTTAAACCCTTCTTCATTCTTATGACCGGACGGCCAAGAGGAACGCCTTAATCAGGAACATGCAATACTACAAAACAGTTTTAGATCTATATCATATATCTCATATACAAATTAGATCTAATCATGGCATATTTTGCATACATCTCATGTATCGAATCATGCATATTTTTAGATCTAAATTATCTCATAATAATCTAAAAAATTAGATTTAAATTGATCTAATCAAAATAAATTCTAATCTAGACAATTATGTAGAACTATTCTACAACTAGTCTAGACATGCATCAATCATATCTCATATGATATTTAAAATTAAATAATTTTTATTTGCTATTTTTTAGATGTTATTATAACACTTATAATATCAAAAAATAGTAAATAAATAGATCTAAAATATGATTTTAATCAAATTAAATCAAAAACATGCAAGACTATTCTATAGAACTATTCTATTTTAGAACTAGTCATGCATATTTTCTAATCTTAGATCCAAATCATTTAATTTTAATTTTTTCTGATTTTAGATCTGATCACATCTCATGTGACATCTGAAAATCACTTATTTTTTAATTAAAATAAATTTAAAATTAGATCTAAATACCTTTTAGAACCTTGGCTCTGATACCAGTTGAAGGGAAAATCCTGATTTCCTGGACCAGGTTCGTTCAGATCTGATCAGATCAAGAGATATATTTCAAAAAAATTTTTCTTTGATCTAATCAGATCTTAAGATATTTTCAGATCTAATTTTTATTATTTTAATAAATTAAAATAAAATCTAAATAAATTAAATCAAATTTAATTTACCTTGATGTGGGTAATCCTATTACCCGTTGATGATCCTGTAAGCAGCGGAAGGTTCTGGATCTAGCCACGCAAGTGCCTGGCCTCTACCGGTATCCACTCAGGCTTGGATCTAGAGATCCTCTTCTTCTCTATCACATCTCCAAAAATTAGATCTGGATCTGATCTGGAGGATCTTCAAAACTCCTTTTGAAGATCAGCAGTCGTCCTTTGCAGCAGCGCAGCCTTCTAGCTTTTGTCGCCTTTCTCTTGATCTGGAATCGCACCAACCAAGGTCCAAAACTCACTTTTGGACGTGGAGAGGAGAGGGAGAAGGTGGGTTTGGCATGGAGGAAGGAGGGGAGAGGCAGCCTTGGGGCATGGGAATTTTTTCAATTTTTTTTTGAGTTGGGCGCAGGGTCTTATTTATAGACTAAGCTGTGATCCAACTCCTCTTCTTCCCAACCAATCACAACCCTTTGTGAAATCAGATCTAAATCTGATTGGTGGGAATAGAGTCCCCTGGATTCCTCCTTAGAGGGGCCTAAGACCAGTCAAAGTTGGTTCTTAGGAGAACTCTAATTGGAATCCAAAAAGGAGATGGAGTCCCTTGTCCAACAAGGGACTCCTAGGCGCCTCCAACTTGGGCACACGCCAAGGGTGGCGTGCGCCCTTCCTCCTTGCCAGGTTCTGGCAGGGGGACAAGGCCCCCACCAGCTCTCCAATAGGTGCATGACATGTGGTCAGAAAGTCAAAGTGTCAATGGTCAACATTTGACCAGTCAAAGGTCAGACTTTTGACCAAAGTCAAAGGAACGAAGAAATGGCAGGTGACCAAAAATGGCATAGGTAATGTCTTACAAAATAAGACAACCTTTTCTGACTTGGACAACCTCCAGTCAGACCATAGTGAAGGCCTCTGATTGAGCACAAACTCCTTTGGCTCAGTCAGGACAACTTATTTATGATAGTAAAAGAAGAACGTTAGGTTCAATCGAGTGCTAGCACGATTTTCCTTGAACCTAATTGAATCTCATTCAGATCAATTGAACTAGGATCAGTTCAATTGATGATCACCAGATTCAAACCCTTGTTTGTGTGACCCAGTTAGGTTCAGTTCTGTATGGTAATGGGATATGTCATGATCTCTATCATCGACATCATCGAAACTCCTTTCGATGGATCAGAACTCTTCTGATTCGAACAGCTAGAATGATCGATCATCTAAATCATTCTAATTGCTCCCAAAATCCACCAGTGACACCTAGCAGTATATGGTGGCAACCCATCAGAGCTGAATGCGAACCTCTTGGTGCAGCTACCTGTGTGATTAAGTTCTTCTATCTTGAGCCCCGATCAGATTAGGGTTAAGGTGAACTCGTCAAACCCTAGTCTCTGTCATATGATGTAATCATTCGATTCAAGTCCAATGTGAAAATCTAAATAGAAACTCTTTCTATTATTTCACTCTACCATGGCCATGGGCTTCTGGACTTGATTCTCATGATCATCATAGGGCTGCTCCTCTACCACCGAGGTAGATAGATTCCATCTTGATGCAATCCAGTTCCTACAATGAACATGCTATAGCCAACATACACCTCAGGATTCCATATGGCTAGGAGATCGAGTAATGGTGTAGTCAAACTATAACACCCTCAAGGTGAACTGCCGATGCACCTCAGGTCAAAGAACCAGACACACTACTGCAGCATCGAGTCAGTCATTGACGAGAAGGTAGACTCCCTAATGACTACTCGAGGTGGTCACGCTCAGTGCCCTCGTTCTCTAACGAGTACCTGTACTCTCGCTCCGGTGTCTCCACACCGTAGACTCAAGACTCATCTACTAAAGAGAAGCGATTGTACACCAACCTTTCAGGATCAATCACCATCCTCGTGATGATCCTATGGTCGAGAGCAATTTATGAGTTAATAATGATTATTCATGTCTTAAATTTTCAACTCTTGAAAATATGAATTATCATTACCATTAACTCAAAGGATGTATCACAGACACTAAATACACATATGTGATAGAAAATAACCCATTTTATTGATTATAGACAAAATTATAATTTTTCCCTTAGAAGTGTATTACAAGTGTTAGCTAATTCTGGCTTCTAGGGCACATATATATAACACAGAGGACATGGTAGAGTTCATCCACCCAAGTTCCCCTTGCTCTTTCAAGCCTTTCCTTGATACCCTACAGTAAAATTTTATTAGTCACCTCTGCTTCACTATTTGCCTGCAGATGGGCTATGCGGCTTTGGCTGTGGGGAGGAGGAGGAGTGATATCAATATCCTCAGCACGAAGTTTGGTGACCGAGACAGGATGAGAGCATTTTTTCATCATTTGTTAATGTTTTTTCAGGTGATGGCGTGATAGGGTCTTATTTATTGCTGAACGGATGAGTACGATGACATGCGCGCAGTGTCCTTCTGTTCCACATATCAATCTCAAGAGACCGTTTGGTGTACATTTCTCGCATTATGTAAAGTCGTAGTGTCTCACGCTCGGGATAGAGAAGTGCCCTGCAGTACGCTCGGTAGTGAGATGTCAGCAATAGGAGCTCACGCATGCTCCAATTAAAGGAGTACTTGATTTTTTTAAGGAGGAGGTCAGGAACAAAAGAAGATTGGCAGGGTTCCCTTGTTCCCAGGGACTTCCGTTACACTCTCGGAAATTTGGGAAGGTCGTCTGGGAGGAGTCACTTCGCAACCTCCCTGAGAAGTCCGGTGGAGCATCGGAAAGGAACCAAGCTTTGCGCAGGAATGCTTCTGGATTTTCCTTTATAGGGTGGTCTGTACTGTGTTGGGGAATTAGAGAGGTCGCTCTTGTGAAAGTTCGCGAGCTGGACAAGCTCCGACCGCTGATAGATTAGTGCATCTCTAACGTATAGGTGTGTAACACCCAGTATGCGAGTCATGAAAGTCCAGAAGTGTGGATGTCTCTACATGGTCGCTCGCACTAAGACTAGTTTGCTTTCCGCGTAATTCAAAGGTCAACTTTTTGACCAAAGTTTCAAAGACGGAAAAAGTGGCAAGGTGACCAAGAGACGAGTCGCATAGTATTTCTATTATTGACATCTAAAATTAAAAGACAACCCTTTTCTGACCTGGGACAAGCTCTCAGTCAGACCAAGTGAAGGGTCCTTCATCGAGCATAAACTCCTTTGGCTCAGTACCGCAGACCCACGACTATCTGTATGATAAGGTGTTACTAAACATAGAGTTAAGTGGCAACGCGCTAGAGTGTATATATTCTCGCACTAAAATAATTAGGTCTCCACATTCATGTATTCGAAGTTCTCGAGAAAAACTGGATACTTGATAGCGGAATATGAGATGATGATACCAAGGATTAACAAAGAGTTGCACTTGTCTAATTATGTGCTTCTGTACTCGAGACTCGTCAGTCGTTCGCACTGGTTTACGATCTGATATGGTAAGAACTGGGGGTGAGATTCTCTCAATTGAATTTATACTATCTCCAAGCGACACCGAACGTATTGGTGAGTGAATACTGCTCCTCATGGATGTGTAATCTTTCGGAAACTCTATACTCGCTCTCCTTGATTCGAGAATGGAGTTTTGTGAAGTGTATAATGTGTCGATCTCCTTAACTGCATGTGCTTCATTGCTTTCCAGGAAAAAAGTGTCCGTCTCAGAAGTGACGACTCTACTCCAGTGTTACTTATGGTTGGCACCGAACCCAGTATTATGAATATGTCTTATATCTGAAATTCTCAATTTTAGACCTAATTAATATTCCATAAACTTAAGTCTTAATTAAGTAGGGTTCATAAATAAAATATGCACAATAAATCCTAGGGTTTCAGGATCTAGGGTTTTGCAGAAAGTAAGTTTTGATTTTCTGATTAAGGACAAACATGCAGCACCCCTACACATCATAAGAACACCCCATCGAATAGGAAGAGAGGGCCTTTAAACCCTTCTTCATTCTTATGACCGGACGGCCAAGAGAAATGCCTTAATCAGGAACATTCAATACTACAAAACAGTATCAGATCTATATCATATATCTCATATACAAAGTAGATCTAATCATGACATATTTTGCATACATCTCATGTATCGAATCATGCATATTTTTAGATCTAAATTATCTCATAATAATCTAAAAATTAGATTTAAATTGATCTTATCAAAATAAATCCTAATCTAGACAACTATGTAGAACTATTCTACAACTAGTCTAGACATGCATCAATCATATCTCATATGATGTTTAAAATTAAATAATTTTATTTACTATTTTTCAGATGTTATTATAACCATTATAATATCAAAAAATAATAAATAAATGAATCTAAAATATGGGTTAATCAAATTAAATTAAAAACATGCAAGACTATTCTATAGAACTATTCTATTCTAGAATTAGTCATGCATATCTTCTAATCTTAGATCCTAATCATTTAATTTTAATTTTTTTCTAATTTCAGATCTGATCACATCTCATGTGACATATGAAATCAATTATTTTCTAATAAAAATAAATTTAAAATCAGATCTAAATATTTTTAGAACCTTGCTCTGATACAAGTTGAAGGGAAATCCTGATTTTTCGATCCAGGTTCGTTCAGATCTAATCAGATCAAGAGATATATTTTAAAATTTTTTTCCTTAATCTATATTAAATCTGGGATGTTTTAGATCTAATTTTTATTATTTTAATAAATAAAATAAATAAAGATAAATTAAATCAAATTAATTTACCTGATTTGGGTAATCCTATTACCCTATTGATGATCCTGTATGCAGCGGAAGGTTCTGGATCTAGCCATGCAAGTGCCTGGCCTCTACCGGTATCCACTCAGGCTGGATCTAGAGATTCTCTTCTTCTCTATCACATCTCTAAAAATTAGATCTGGATCTGATCTGGAGGATCTTCAAAACTCCTTTTGAAGATCAGCAGTCGTCCTTTGCAGCAGCGCAGCCTTCTTGTTTTTGATCGCCTTTCTTTGATCTGGATCGCACCAACCAAAGTCCAAAACCCTTTTGGATGTGGAGAGGAGAAGGAGAAGGAGGTTTGGCATGGAGGAAGAGGGGAGAGGCAGCCTTGGGCATGGGGAATTATGATTCTCAATCATATCATGTTACAATCTGAGTTGGGCACAGCATCTTATTTATAGACTAACTATGATCCAACTCCTCTTCTTCCCAACCAATCACAACCCTTTATGAAATCAGATCTAAATCTGATTGGTGGAAATAGAGTCCCCTAAATTTCTCCTTAGAGGGTGCCTAAGACTAGTCAAACTGGATTCTTAGAAGAACTCTAATTGAAATCTAAAAGGGAGGTGGAGTCCTTGTCCAACAAGGACTCCTAGGCACCTCCAACTTGGGCACATGCCTAGGGTGGCGTGCACCCTCCTCCTTGCTAGGTTCTGATAGAGGGATAGGTCCCCACCAACTCTCCAATAGGTTTATGACATGTGGACAAAAGTCAAAGTGTCAATGGTCAACGTTTGATCAATCAAAGGTAGACTTTTGACCAAAGTCAAAGAACAAGAAATGGCAGGTGACCAAAAATGACAGGTAATGTCTTACAAAATAAGACAACCTTTTCTAACTTGGACAACCTCCAGTCAGACCATATGAAAGCCTTTGATTGAGCACAAACTCCTTTGGCTCAGATAGGACAACTTATTTATGATAGAAAAGGAAGAACGTTAGGTTCAATCGAGTGCTAGCATGATTTCCTTGAACCTAATTGAATCTCATTCAGATCAATTGAACTAGATCAGTTCAATTGATGATCACCAGATTCAAACCCTTGTTTGTGTGACCCAGTTAGGTTCAGTTCTGTATGGTAATGGGATATGTCATGATCTCTATCATCGACATCATCGAAACTCCTTTCGATGGATTAGAACTCTTCTGATTCGAATAACTAGAATGATTGATCATCTAAATCATTCTAATTGATCTCAAAATCCACCAGTGACACCTAGCAGTATATGGTGGCAACCCATCAGAGCTGAATGCGAACCTCTTGGTGCAGCTACCTGTGTGATTTAGTCCTTCTATCTTGAGCTCTGATCAGATTAGGGTTAAGGTAAACTCGTCAAACCCTAGTCTCTATCATATGATGTAATCATTCGATTTAAGTCCAATGTGAAAATTTAAATAGAAACTCTTTCTATTATTTCACTCTGCCATGGCCATGGGCTTCTGGACTTGATTCTCATGATTATCATAGGGCTACTCCTCTACCACCGAGGTAGATAGATTTCCATCTTGATGCCATCCAGTTCCTACAATGAACATGCTATAGCCAACATACACCTCAGGGTTCCATATGGCTAGGAGATCGAGTAATGGTGTAGTCAAACTATAACACCCTCAAGGTGAACTGCCGATGCACCTCAGGTCAAAGAACCAGACACACTACTGCAGCATCGAGTCAGTCATTGACGAGAAGGTAGACTTCCTAATGACTACTCGAGGTGGTCACGCTCAGTGCCCTCGTTCTCTAACGAGTACCTGTACTCTCGCTCCGATGTCTCCACACCGTAGACTCAAGACTCATCTACTAAAGAGAAGCGATTGTACATCAATCTTTCGGATCAATCACCATCCTCGTGATGATCCTATGGTCAGGAGCAATTTATGAGTTAATAATGATTATTCATGTCTTAAATTTTTAACTCTTGAAAATATGAATTATCATTGCCATTAACTAAAAGGATGTATCACAGACACTAAATACACATATGTGATAGAAAATAACCCATTTATTGATTTTAATCAAAATTACAATTTTGCCCCTAAAAGTGTATTACAAGTGTCAGCCAATTTTGGCTTCTAGGGCACATATATCTAACAGTCCCATCATTTAATAGGATGGAAATGAGGTCTTCCATAAGCTCTCTCCGCTCCTCCATAAGGTTGTCGCGGACATCCAGTCCATCAATAGGGCAAAGGTTGGGCTGGATGTTTTTCTGTAGGGCCATGGAGTAATAGTGCCTTGCCAAGGACTGGTCTCCTCTGATCTCTCCGATCCCATAACTTGTTAGAAACTTCACCTTCAAATAATATGTTGACACTACTGCTTGAAGTGCATTTAGACCAAATCAACCGAGGATTGCGTTATAAGCCAATGGGACTTTCACTGCCAGGAAGTCCACCTGTGCCATGGACTACCTTGGATATTATCCTACAGCCACGACCAAAGTTATTATGCCTCCAATCGGTACCGCATCATCGGTAAAGCCCACTAATGGGGAGTTTATCGACCCCAGCCGACCATCAGGTATAGACTTTTTAGAGAAAGTATCATAAAATAAAATATCTACTGAACTTCCATTATCAACAAGAGTGTGGCGTACATCATAGTCAGTGATCTTTAAAATAATTACAACCATATCATTATGTGGGAATTGAACTCTTTGGATATCCTCGTTGGTGAAAGTGATGGACTCCTCAATTCTCCACCTCTTCTTAGGCTCTGCTGCTCTGCTAGCCTCCCCTCGTCGAGGTCCCTCAGAGATGATGTTGATGATGTTGAGGGATGGCCGATCTACCTGCCGCTCCTCCCCCCTCGATGGCTCAGGTTGCGGTAGTGCCCTTGGTCGATCCTCTCTTCCTTCAAGCCGATGTCATAGGAATCGACCGAGCTTGCCTCACCTGATGAGCTCTGCGATCTCACCTTAGAGCTGGATACATTCTTCTGTATTGTGATCATGGTCATGATGATAGAGGAAGAGGAAGTACTTGTTGGGATTGTGTTTGTCGGGGTGAGAGCACATCTTCTTCGATCTAGGCAGTTGCTTCTTGATCTCCATCAGTACTTATATTTTTGGAGCATTGAGGGGGGCATAGTTGTGGAACCTTTGGAGGGGGGAGCCCCACCACGCTCTTCTATCAAGGCTTCCCTACTTTCGAGCCTAGGTAGAGGTTTGGGCTCGCTTGCACTCAAGGGAAGTTTGGGAGTGCGATCGAACCTCATTTGGCTTCTCTTTAGATGCTGGCCTATTTGGCTCGTCCATTCACTGTTCTTCTACAACTTCATTATCCTTGGCCTTGAAGGTCTCTTTTGCTTGGGCATAGTCTTCAGCTCGAGCCAACATATCAGCAAAATCTTTGGGATACTTCTTCTCCAAGTAGAACAGCAGATTGTTCTTTTGAAGGCCATCTTTTAGTACGGTTATAGCGATAGATTGGTCCAGATTCTGGACTTCTAGGGTAGCTGGATTGAACTTATTGACATAAGCTCTGATGGATTCTCCCTCTTGCTGCTTGACGTTCATGAGGAAGCCGAAACCTCGATAAGGGTGTCAACTGCTGATGAAATAAGCCATGAACTGGTGGCTCATTTGATAACAAAGAAAGATGGTATCTAGCTTAAGGGTCGAATACCAATTTCTGGCTGCTCCTTTCAAAGTGGATGGGAAGGCTCGATAAAGGATGGTGTCTGGTGTGCTATGAAGCAACATCATCGATTGAAAGACTTTCAAGTGATCGACCAAATCGATAGTCCCATCGTAGCTCTCGAATTGAGGAAGCTTGATGTTCGACGGGATAGGTTCCTGCATGATATGTTGGGAGAAAGAAGGGTTAGTATAGATATCATTACCATGGGAGGGGGGAGCAAGACAAAGTTTCTCAATTCGTCGGTTCATCTCTTGTAGTTTCTGATCCAAGAGATCCTCTCGATCGTGGGTCTCCAATGTCTTCTAACTTAATGGAGGCAAAGTCACCCCAGGGGTAGAGTCATGATTAGAGTAGGGGCCTTAGCCCTCTACTTCTCTTTTTTGGAGGTCATTGACTGTCCCTAAATCGGATTATGGGTCTCCGGAGAATCCTACTCCGATCGAATTGAAATCGAAGGCTGCTATTGTTGCATGGCCTGTACTACTTTCATGAGGCCACAAACCTACTGGACTAGTAGATTGAACTAGTCCGCATCCACCATTGCTGCAGGTGGAGCTTGAGTTGCTGAGGATGAAACAAGGATGGGCAGATCTGGATGGGATCTGGCTGTAGAGGCCGTTGACAATTGGGTTGAAGCTTTCCTTGGAGGCATCTTTTTTGGAAAGAAGAACTCTGGAGGAGAAGTAGAGATCTCTACTGAGCACTCCTTTAAGTATAAGAAAATCTCAAAAGGCAGAGAAGATGCCCTTCCTCTAGTGCCAATCCTATTAGTGTGAAATCTGGTTGTCATCGGAGAAGTGCTGGAGTTGGAGAAGATGAGGTCGCCATTGGTGACCTACAAAATAAGTCTCATCCAAAGCCTGGGGTGGTGGCTTCGGTAAGACCCTCAAATGATCAAGTCAGCTCTTTCAGCCAACAGAAATGGAGTGCTCAGTCAAGAAAGTTGCAGAGTTTCGAAAAGAAGAAGAGAGTCTAAAGAAAATGTATCTGAAGGATCATTTTTATAGTCCCGAAGCCTGTAACAAATTGATGGTGACTGCTGCAACTGCTTGGTAGTTGGCCGTTCGGGATCACGTGAGATTCGTTATGGAGGGTGGCATCCATTGTCATGATGTGCTAGTCTATTATAGACCTAACAACTGAAATTTGGATGGGATGGTTGTAGGTGATGAAGGACTCTTGAACGTTGCTGTTCTGAAGGAGTTCGGAGGTTCTCAAGATCAATCGTGCGTTGGCTTTTCTTCGTTATATTGAAGGTGTACACTGTGGTCCTTTCAGGCGGTTGGAAGGAATTCGGTCGGAAGAGAAGTTCGGTAGGGGTTCGATCGATGAAGAGGCCCGAAAGATGTCCAACCGAAAGGAGTCTGGCTATGAGGGATCCACCTGGATCAAGTATTGATCGATGGCCACAGCAAGCAAGCGCGATTGAAACATTGGCGCCATTGTTGTTCCTTTGAGGTTCAACCATTCCCAGGGTTGCTCACTGACGAATAATGATAAAGCAAAGTTTGTCTGGGGGCAGTTTGGAAGAAGTTTGACTGCTAGAGAAGTTCTACGAAAGGAGATCAGTCGAACGGGATGCGCAGGAGCCAGGAATTTAGCCAATTCTATAGGGCAGAAGCATTAACTGTTCGTGTTCATCTGGAGAAGGAATTTGTAATGCCCCATTGAATCCAAAATCGGTCTTCTTAGTCAATCAAATTATCTGACAGCAGTGTTGAAGGTCAACCATCTCAGAATGATTCAAAGTTTGAATACTCTCGTAGGTTGAGCTTTAGTTGTTATAGTTGCAATCGAACAGAACTGATCAAGAGTCGGAGTCTTAGCCAAACTTTGACAGGCATGGATTTATCCCCAGTAGAATCCAACTGGAACCACATGTGCACAAGTGAATACTGCGTACTAGAAATCAATGAACAATCCTTATGCACCCACATATAACCCAGGATAGAGGAATCATCCAAACTTCTTATGATTGCAAAATCCAAATGTAGGCGGTCCTAGTTTCAACCAACAAAACCTTAGGCCTAACCCTATGTTAAACAATCCACCAGTCCTCAATAATCATGAAAAAAAAACTTAGTTCTTTAGAGAAAAGCTTGGAAGTCCTAGCCAAATCCAATGTTGATACTAATGCTACATTGAGTAATTTCATCCAAACCATGAGCCAGCTCCTAAATGCTAACACTGAGGCCATAGCCCATTTAGAAATGTACGTAGGTCAGCTAGTCTCTACTATGAATGAGCGAGAACAAGGTTGGCTACCTAGCTAACCTGAACCCAACCTGAGAGAGCAAAATGGTCCATGATTCCAACTAGGAAACCAAGTCAACCAAGTGAATGCCATTCACACTTTAAGATCAAAAAAATAAGTGGATAATAAGATAGGTACATCTGACAATAGAGATGACTCATCTATTGAGCAACTTTACGAATAACCTACCTTATGAACTCAAGCTCCTAAAATTGATAGTTAACGTAGCCCAGTATCCACAACTCCTAGAGCTTCTTTTCCAAACCGACTAAGGTCTAAAAAATAATCAGAACATTTGGATTAAATGTTAGAGGTGTTTCAACAAGTCTAAATGAATATCCCTCTACTAGACATGATCCATCAAGTACCGACCTATGCAAAATTATTAAAAGACCTTTGCACCAAGAAAAGGACCACTAATGTACCTAAGAGAGCATTCTTGACTATAAGTGTGAGCTCATACTTATCAAGTCACGTGCCAATAAAATATAAGGACCTAGGATCTCCGATAATTTCATGTGTTATTGGAGAAACCCAAATTGAGAAGGCCTTGCTAGACTTAGGGGCTATTGTAAATATTTTGACCTATTTAGATTAGGAGCAATTAGGATTGAAAAAACTTCAGCCAATAGGGATCACGTTGCAATTAGTAGGTTGGTCCTTTAGGATTCCTAGGGGAATCATAGAAGATGTTTTAATCAAGAATGGCAAATTTATCTTTCCTATAGACTTCATTATTTTAGAGTTCGAACCAATATCAAATCCAAAGGGCCATATCTCAGTTATTTTAGGAAGACCATTCTTAGTAACTGTTAATGCTGAAATTGACTATCGGGATGAACTTATAAAGCTATCTTTTAAAAATATGACCATTGAGTTAAATATATTTAATTTGGAACAAGAATCCACTCAGCATACTAATGTAAATATAATCCAAGATGAAATTTATGAACCCATTGATATTAGCGATGAAGAAGTCGATCTCGAGTCAAGTATTTGGCTAAACCATGAACTTGAAGATATCGATGAAGAACCTGTTGACCATAGGATTAGCCAAAAATGGAAATCTTCTATTGAACCTCTCATAGAAATGGCTAAACTATCATCCAAGCCATCAATAGAGGAGGCATCCAAATTAGAGTTGAAACCCCTTCCCAAGCATCTCAAGTATGCCTATTTAGGTCTAATGAAAACCTTGCCCATAATTATTACATCAGACCTAAATCCTAAACAAAAGGAGTAATTGTTAGAAGTCTTCAAAGAAAATTGAGAAGCAATAGGCTGAACCATGGCAGATACTAAAGGAATAAGCCCCTTCATAATTCAACATAGGATATACCTAGAAGAAGGGGCTAAACCAACTAGAGATGCTTAGAGAAGACTCAATCTAGCTGTGAAAGATGTAGTCAAGAAAGAGATTTTGAAATTACTTGATAATGGAATAATTTATTCCATCTCTGATAGTTCTTGGGTAAGCCTTGTGCAAGTGGTACCCAAAAGGTTTGGGGTATCGGTGGTCCAAAATGAGAAAAATGAACTTATTTTGACTAGGACTCAAATGGGATAGAGAGTCTGTATAGATTATAGGAAATTAAATATGGCAACAAGAAAGGATTATTTTTTTTTGCCATTCATCGATCAAATGTTGGAAAAATTAGTCGAACAAAAGTTCTACTATTTTCTTGATGGATACTCTAGCTATATATAACTAGATCTCCATTGTTCCTGAAGATCAAGAAAAGACAACATTCACTTGTCCATTCAAAACCTTTGCCTATAGGTGCTTGCTCTTTGGGTTATGCAATGTACCAGCAACCTTTCAAAGATGTATGATCCACATTTTCTCTAACATGGTTGAATAATTTCTAGAAATTTTCATGAATGACTTTTCTATCTTTGGCCCCACCTTCTCTAAGTAGTTAGATCATTTGAGATTTGTTCTAAAAAGATGTAAGGAGAAGCACTTAGTTCTTAATTGGGACAAATGCCAATTCATGGTTACAGAGGGCATAGTTATTGGCCATGTAGTTTCAAAAAAAGGAATTAAAGTAGACAAGGCCAAGGTAGACCTGATTGTGAGTCTTCCATCACCTAAATCTATCAAGAAAATTCATTCATTTTTAGGACATGCTAGATTCTATAGAAGGTTCATAGCCAATTTTAGCAAAGCGGCTCATCCATTGACTAACTTGTTAGCAAAGAAAATAAAATTTGAGTTCACTCCTAAGTGCCTAGAATCTTTTGAGGTCCTTGAAAAAGCACTCATTTTTGCTCCCATTATTCATCTGCCTGTCTGGACTAAATTCTTTGAACTAATGTGTGATGCATCTGATCATGCTGTAGGTATAGTTTTAGATCAAAAAATTAATAAGCTACCTAGAGTCATTTACTATGCTAGTAAAATCTTAAATGATGCGCAGCTTAATTATACTATCATAGAAAATGAGTTTCTAGCTATTGTCTTTGCCCTTGAAAAATTTAAATCCTATTTGGTTGGGTCTCACACCATTGTGTATACTAACCACTCAGCCATTAGACATCTCCTAGCAAAGAAAGATGCCAAGGCAAGCTTAATTCGATGGATCTTGCTCCTTCAAGAATTTGACCTAAAAATCAAGGATAAGAAAGGAATAGAAAATGCAGTAGCTAATCACTTATCTCGAATTATAGTTACACCATCTAGTGAACCGCCTGTTAATAAATTTTTTCCTAATGAACAACTCATGTTTGTGTCCACTAAACCATGGTATGCTAATATTGTCAACTATTTAGCCATTGATAAAGTTCCTTCCCACTGTACCACTTAGGAGAACCATAAATTCTTTGCTCAAGTGAAGTATTTCATTTGGGATGACCCATACCTTTTTAAATAGTATCCTGACTAGATCATTAGGAGGTGTGTTCCGGATAATGAGGTTAGAAGTATTTTATCTTTCTATCTTGACCAAGCCTGTAGTGGTTACTTCGCATCCAAAAAGATAGCTGCGAAAGTTCTCCAATGTGGATTTTATTGGTCAAATTTATTTAGAGATGCACACGAGTATTGTAGAAGTTGTACTCGATGCCAACAAATAGGTTGAATCACCAAAAAAATATGATGCCACTTAATTCAATCTTGGTGGTCGAAAATTTTGATGTATGGGGGATTGATTTCATGGGACCACTTCGATACTCCTTTGAAAATGAATATATTTTAATAGCTGTCGATTATGTCTCTAAATGGGTAGAAGCTATTTCTTATAGATCAATAAAAAGCAAAGTGGTCATTAAATTTCTTAAAAAAAATATTCTCTCCTATTTTTGTACTTCAAAAGCAATCATTAGTGATTGAGGGGCATACTTTTGCCACCGATCCTTTGCTACATTAATAAAAAAATATAATATCACCCATAAGTTGACCACATCATATCATCCTCAAACTAGTGGGCAAGTAGAAATGTCCAACAGATAAATCAAATAGATCCTCGAAAAAACTATTAATGCTAATAGAATGAATTGGTCCTTGAAACTTGAAGATACACTCTAGGTATATCGCACCGCTTTTAAGACTAACCTAGGAATGTCTCCTTATAGGATTGTATTTGGAAAACCATGTCACTTGCCTATTAAGCTAGAATACAAAGCTATGTCGGCCATCAAGAAATTAAATATGAACTTGGATGCAGCCAAAAACTATAGAAAGCTTCAGATTAATGAATTAAAAGAACTTAAAAATGAAGCTTATGAAAATGCCAGGGTGTACAAGGAACGAACAAAAGTATTTTATGATCAAACAATTTTTAGAAAATCTTTTACTTCCAGATAGGAAGTTCTCTTGTATAATTCTAGATTATACTTATTCCCTGGAAAGCTGAGATCTAGATGGACATTTCATTTTTTAGTCAAAGAAGTCATCCCGCATGGGGCAGTAAAAATTGAAAACCCAAGCAATGGTGCTTTATTTAAAGTGAATGGTCAATAATTAAAATCATTCTTGGAATTACCTATTGAAGTTATTAAGGAAGCCATGATTCTCTAAGAACCAACATATCTCGGTTGATCTATTTAGTGTGGTTGAAGACATTAAACTTAGCACTTCTATAAGGCAACCTAGATCCTTGCATTTTAACTTCTCGTTTTAGTTTATTTAGGTCTTACTTCAATAAAGTCATTGATGAGTAAGTTGGGGGGAAGAGCCAAATATGCATCCTCAAGGACATCTGAAGATCTCTATTGAACCAAGAACACATCAAATCAAGTGTATTCTTTCCATTTTATCTATTGCATTCTTTATTTTCCATACCCCATTAAGGATAATGTAGAATAAGTTAGGGGATGAGGGATAAATAAACTTTAAACTTTACTTTGAATTTTTGCACTCATAAATTTATTGATATTCATATACCTGACTATGCTTTATACTTGAATAATATAAGATATTTTAGTAATATTTGATGCACCCTTTAGATAAGTTATGAAGTATCGAGGGATTGCATATTGATAAAATTTAATAGAAGGTTGAATCTAGAGTAAAAATTAACTTTGATTATTTCTAGCCTTTCTTATTAATATCTAAAGAAAGTCAACCTCTTTTGGGTATAAGTGGGATATGTTGATGCATATAGTTCCTTCAAAAAAAACCTTTGATTTCCTACTGAGTAACCGAGTCTCATTGCCTAAATAAGCAATGATATTCACATCAAAAAGTGGGCAATGTTAAAAAAAAAACTCATACAACCAATTCTCAATCCATGGCCAATTTGACTCGAGTCAGTAAGCCTGAAGGATGTTTTACACCTAATGCCCTAAGGCCAATTGATTTGTGAGTCATTGGCCTAACACTTGCTACAAGGGTTAAATAGAAAACTTAAGTGGTTAAAGCATTGCATGGACTATATTTTCTTGTTAAAAAAAATGAAATGATGAAGGAATGGATGTGCCAATACAAAATCACTAGCCCATCTTAGAGTTAGACAATCCAAGGATATAGGTAAGAGTGGGTCAAGAAAAAGCTTTGAAAAATTTTATGTTCTTTATACAACCATTCTATCGGATAATCTTAATATCCCAATGACATGCTTTGATAATTTTCTAGATGGATATCATTTACTTCTAAAAGTATTAAATGAACACTTATGTAGAAGAGTGTCAGTATTATATATTAATATTTTTTTTACTCGAGGACAAGCAAAGTTCAAGTTGGGAGGTGTGATGAATGCATTAAAAATAATATAAAAAGTATTAAAATCCATGCTATTTTATCATTTTCAATTATATTGGATACTTTTTATGATCTTTGTAAGGATAATTAATTTTAAAGTCTTAATCGCAAACCAACTAGAAATGTTCCCCCAACACATGTAGATGAAGCTCAAGTCCAAATTCAAGCTTGTCAGATGCATGACATGCAAAGATGCAAAGATACCAAATGGGGATCTAGTGGATAAAGAAATTAAAAAAAAAATTGAAAGGCTTGGGATCGAATCTTGGCTGGTTGTTTGCTTTTATGATCATTTAATGGGCATGTAAATTTAATGTATTGATGGGTGTGTTGCATTTTTTGGTGCTGAACTTCTTTACGAACATAAATGCATGCGAATGAGGCTGGATCAAATGCTGTATGCGGGTGCACAGCATGAAGTGAAAAGAGGAATATCAAAATTCAAGAAAGGAAAAAAAATATTTTTAAAAATTTATTTAGAAAAATGAAATTTGGACTGAATGGCAACTCTTCCTCTTATCTTATCTTCCATCCCTTTCATCTTAACCATGCAAACCTCCTTATTATTTAATCTCATCCATCCATCTTTTAACCTTTATTTCTTTCATTAGTCCCACATCTAAAAGATACAAAATCTTCCTTCCTCCTGACACCTAGAAATAAAATCCAGTACACTACCTTGAGACATCTCTCTCCATACCACAACTCCTGTAGGAGTCCATGTGACAGGTGGGAATACCTACCCATAAAATTTTTATCCACATTTTTCCACTTTCTTCCACCCTTCCAATACCATGAGAAGGAGAGTTAATCAGGGGAAGATCGGCTAGCAGAGATCTTATATTTTTTTTATTTTCTTATTCCAACTTCAAGCCATGTTAATGGATTAGGAGTTAATTAGTTTTTGTATCAAATTTTTATTCTAGCAATAAAATTTTATTTTAATTTTTTTTAATCATCACTGGTGTAATTTAATTTTTGTAGTTCAATTTTAGCACATAGGATAGTTTAATTTTCATGCTTATTTACTTTTTGCATCACTTTTATTTATTATAATATTAAATTTTAATAATTAGTATAATATTTCTTTTAGGTTTTCAATTGGGTTTATAGTTTTTTAATCAGATCATGTCTAGCTAAGAAAATCTTCTGGGATTTATGATGAAGCTAAACCATGATTAGAAGCTCTTTCTTAAGATTTCTCGTTTGCTTTTATTGTTTAGAGTTCTTCTTCTTCAAACTTCTTGCCAAAAAACTTAATGGACTATCATTGGATTTCAATCCCTTTATAGTTCATGCTTGATTCAGTGCAAGAAGGATAATAGGTAAAAAGCCTATAATTTTATTAATTCCTTTTCTCTTCTTTCTTATGAAAAGTTTTGATGGATTATTGTTGGGTCAGACCTCCTTTATAGTCCATGCTTGGGTAACATAAGAAGCAATTGAAAGAAAAGTTCTTTAAATAGGGTGAATGCTTGTCCATGCATTATATCTTGATCAAGGGACATCATAAGAGAAATCATAGAAAGGTTTTCTAAATCATTGGTCTAATGCATTCAAAAGCTCTAGATCTTTAGATTATTATTCTCTATAATTAATTTATTGTTTAGTGCATGTAACAAACAATCTTCCCTCATCTTTGTTAAAGCTCGTCTGAGCAAGGGTTTGAACACAATTCAAATACAATTCCTCATGGGATCAACCAGTACTCATTGGACGTGCTACTCTACATACCATGCACTTGTAGTTAATTTTAAGACACATCATAAATCCTAGCATCTTAAGTAAGAGTAGGTCGGTACAGCTTTAAGATGAAAGTTTAGGTTGACTAGATGAGAGGGTAGTCTAGTATCTCCAAATAATTGGCCTCAATCATGAATATACTCCCTCATTGAAGTGATAGCTTGAATCAATCACACTGACTCCTTTCTGACCAATGATTGTGTCTTCATCAGATCTCATCTTACCTGCTGTGCCTATGAATTATACCTTTGAATCTTTATACAAATATAAGAAATGATTCTAGAGAAAATTGATAAATGTATTTTCATCCAGTATATCAAATAATTGATTTGAGCTCTCTAGATGACCGATCTATGGAGGTGGAGTTTGTTTTATCTATACTACTGGATCAATCCTAATATCTATTATAGCATGAATGCTGGTATGCAAAGTAAAATCTTCTAGAGAATATGATGCATAACTAATATGAAAAGAATCCTATTGGTCATAGTAGTCACATTCTATACTCAGCTGATTGGCATTGATATCCTCAATAATCTCAACATCATCTAAAACCAACGTAAAATTCAAATATATCACCGCTTAAGACATTCTGAGATGCTCCTAGCATGCGTCCAATATTATCAACATCCATCTCAATCAGCATACCTTTTACTTTGAAAACTAGACTTTTAACTCTCACTTTTATGCTATCATAAAATTCTCTCACTGATCCAGGGTAGGTGGGCAAATCCAAGGATCAGATGAATTTCCAGCCCATTAATAAATATCCTTGGTATCCGAGCTAATCTTATATCATCCAATATAATATGGACACTTCAAACTTCTGAGTCTAAATTTTTAAGCCTGAACTTGATATTTCTAAAGAATTCTTGAATAGAATTTCTTAGCCCAATCTCTTAATTTTCTACACAACTAAAATTCTTTCTTGCTTTAAAAACTTAAAGATTATTTTGATGCTTGGTCCTTCTTTCTTGCATGGGAGAATGATTTGGAAAAGCCCTAAATTTTTAAATCGATGCACGATACTTTCTCTTCTTTTGTGCTAATTACTTTCGAGATGCAGTGGAGAATAAGGACCATAAGGATAGGGTACGAAAATGAAAAGAAAGGTCCAATTTTGATGGAAGAGTGGTTTGAAGGGAATGATGTCTTGAAAAAAAATTGAAAATAGAATGATAGAGCATAGGGACATTTTTACTTAAGAAATTCATCGCAAAAATAGCGATCGACTCCTGCTAAACTCAAGTTGACTCCTGATGAGGGGTCAACTCCTTACTAAATAGTTCTTCATTAAGAAATCATGAGTCAACTCCTCTAGTCTAAAAGTTGACTCCTTAATGCAGAAAATAGTTCAAGGATTTTTTATTAAAAGAGAATATAGTCAAATTGAATGGGAATCAATAGTAAATCAATTCAATGATCAAGAATGATATTTGATTTAGAATTTATAAATTAATTTGGAGAATCAAAAAATAATCATTTAGGGGGTGTAATAATCAGTCAATTCAAATGAGATCAAATGAAGGGGATACTAGATAATAGCTCTATGAATTTTGGTTCAACTAAGGAATTTTGCAAATCCTTAAGGGTCAAGCTAAGATGCTATGCAAATCAACAATATCAAGCATACAATCTTTTATGACTAAATATCTTATCTTGATATTCTTAGTTCATGCAATTTTTCATAAATTTTAAGAATTAGATATCTTATGAAAATATAAAAATTTAATTTGTAAGATTTACACATAAATGATTTCTCATATAATTAAGCTCATTTTAAATTTTAGTTTCTTAAGACAGCATAATATGGAGAACTAAGAAAACTTATTGAATTAAAAAGAATTATGCTCACAAAAAAACTATGCAATGCATAGTATAAAAAGCATAGTGATCAACACATTCAAGCATTAGAGCAAAATCATTGCAAATCAAGTCATTCAAATTATGGAGTGTGATCATTATAAGCATTGATAAATTATCAAAATCAAGAATTTAATCTAAGTAAATTTCAATAATCAAGATGATATGATGTGAGAATAAGTTTAGCCTTTACCAAACATCATCATCCTTCCATCCAAAGCATCCATTTTCAAGAATTGACTCCTTTCATGCCCTTAGATGCTTGGCATATCTGCAAAAATTATTTTTAATTTTTGGTACTCAAGTCATCTTGGGTTCATAGTAGTTAGTGCTCAAGGTTTTCCTTAGAATTCAAATTTGTTTGATTAATATATGGCCAATCCTTTTAAAATTGCATTCATAAATTTTATGGCCAATTTGATTATATTTAAAATATTTAATGGAATGATTTTCAAATGAATCTTTTGTGAACATATATTTGGTATGTTGCTATTTTTCTAAAGAATCAAAATTAGTTTTATTGAAAATAGCCTTATTATCATTATTTTACCATAGGTTGAAGATTTTAAAAGCTAAGGATAAATTTTTCAGCTTTGAATTTCAAAATCTCAATCTCTTTTCTTAATTTTTTATTTTCTCTTAAAAATTTTCTTTCAGAAGATTTTTATTTTCTTCTAGGAAGAATTTTAAATTTTTATATTCATTTTTCAGCTTAATATTTTGTTCAACTAAAGAATTTTAGATTTCATCCATTTTTCATTTTCTTTAGCTAAAAAATTATTTTCTCTTAAAATGTCTTTCTTTTCTAATAAGACTTTAAATTTTTCATTAGCTAAGAGAAGATTAGACTTTTTGAACTCTTCATTTTTGAGCCTTAATTTTTCAAATTCATCCATTAAATTTATTAAAGGCTTCATATAATTCATCAAATATAAATTAGAAAAAAATTTTAAAATTTATCTCATCTTTATTGGCCATGAGACAAAGATTTGTAGTACTTTCTTTCTCTTTCTTATTTCTTATTTCTTTTCTTTGATCTCCCTTAACTAATACTTTCTTTTTCCTTCACTTCTTCTTCTTCTTTTCTTTCCATTCTCATGAGCCATGAGGCATAGGTTGAGGTAATCTTTCCTTTTTTTCTTGAGAACTTGATTCTTTTTTTTATTTGCTCTCTTATTAGTCATTTTTTATTTCTCCCAAACTTATTTTGCTAAAATGTAAGAGAAAATTTGATTAAACACATTTATTTCTAATGAACAATAAAGTATATTTAAGGCCATAGCATTTAGTTGGATTATTTTTTCATCACCAATCAATGCATTTGATATATGTGGATCATTAATTATAATCTTTCATAAATTATAATCATGTGATTGTATGAAGATTTTTATTCTAGCTTTTCAAAATATATAATTTGATATATTTAATACTGGAATTCTATTTATAGAATATCCTTCATTAAACAAAAATTCTATTTTGAGTTGCCAAGATCTTTAGCTCAAGACCATTAGGTCAACAAATAATATTAAAGCACCTGATCTAATACCACTTATTGTCCAAAAATGTAGCGACCCAAGAGGGGGGTGAATTGAATTGTTAAAAAAAAAAAAAAAGTAAAACCAAACTTTAAGCAAGTATCTGCTTTTATTTAAGCTTAGCGTATTTGAGATGTATATAATGCAAGCAACAATAGAATCAAGATACAATTAGGGCTATGCAAAAACTAAATCAAGTTAAGTAAAAATTGAAAGCATGCAAGATAAGAGAGAAAGGTACAACACAAACACAAAATAATTTATAGTAGCTCAGTGTACCCTCGCACCTATACCCACTCCTTAAGAGCCTCCTAGGAATTTTACTATAATCTCTTTATTATAGTGTATTTGTTTTAACACAAGATCATAAATAAAGCCAATTGGTTTTCGAGGATCACCAACCACAACCTTTGATCGATAGTTTTTCGGGCTCACTATCATTCTGGTTGGCTTTTTGGATCCCTAACTAAAACCTTATACAATCTCCAATTATTGTCTTGGACAAGCCTTCAACCCAGGTTTCTTTCTCCCAAAGAAACTTATAAAGAAAATAAGAATACAAGTATGAAATTTTAGAATAAAGTAAAATACAAAAGATGAACTCTTAGAATCCCAAAGTAAAAGATATAGGAATGCTTTATGAGGCTTGACTTCTCTTCAAATGATGCTTGAGAGGATATGACAAATGTTGGATTAGATTGCACTTGAATGCTTGCTGAAATCTGTGCATAATTTTTTTCTTTTCTTTCTTTCCAATAATATTCAATGATCCTCATATAAACTAATGTGTTTCTCTTTTTGATCTTTTTTCTTAGCTCATCATTAACTTTGGAAGCTTTTAAATCCTTTTTAGGAGCCAAACTAGCCGTTTCTAGTTGTTAGGAAGCAAAAACTAGTCGTTAAAAATAATTTTGTATACTTCTGAAATTCTACAGAACTAGTCGTTGGAGCTCGACTCGACACAACTCAACTATGCCCTCAAGTCTACTCGACTATCCTATGAGTCTACTTCATGAAAATGATACTCTATATTTTTGTAAGATTTTGACTCGAGCCTATCACTCGACTGAAATCTATTCTATTCTAAAAACATGCTTTTTCTGCTACTGTTCATTTAAGTCGACTCAAACCCAAGCTACTATTTATTTGAATCAACTTGAGAGCATACCAGCTAAAACTTTTATGTGCCAAAATAGTTTTCTTCATTGTTTTAGCTTGAGTCAACTCGGATAAAAATTGAGTTGACTTGGATGATAGCTTACTAAAAAATTCTACATATTTTTTTGTTTGAGAGGCTTTTTATCTTCAACTTTTGAGGGCTTCTTCCATCATAATTCTTATAGTCTTTCCCACCATTAAAGGTTCCAAAAATTTTTTGTTTGAGCTTTATTTGACTATTAATCATCATTCTTTTGAAAGAATTCTTCTAAGATTAATTTTTTTATTTTAAACACCTAGAAAATCCTACATTCACCTATGAACATATGATTAGTACCATAATCATTCAATATTTTGTAATCATCAAAATCGACTATAGGATCAACAGTTCTTGAGAGCCTTAAGATGCCCCACCACTTCTCACTCTTCCTATTTTCCAATCCCCAGCTAACTTGAGCATTAGAGGGTCCAAACCAAAAAACCTTTCCATCAAAGACTTTTTATTGGTTTAGCTCCAACACCTTGGAGACATCTTTTTCAACACTCATCTCTAGCCAAGAATCTTTCTACCTCATCCCTGACCGAGGACTTCCTCACCTTGCCTTTTTTTGGGAAGACCAAGTCTGACTTTACCAATTAGGGTTTTGGTAGCAACAAAAGCCAAAGAAAAAGAATCTTCTCCTAGATTGCATTAGGATCTCTTCTATTCTATAGTCTAGCTCCTTGAATAGCCTAACTCTTGAAATCAGTATAAATATGTTAGATGTATGCCCTAGAAGCTAGATTGACTGACACATGTATACTATGTAGGAACATAATTTTATATTTAAAATTTTAAAATAAATAAAATTTGGATTATTTTTATTCATGTTATATGTGTTTAAATGATGTCCATGAATCATTTGAAGAGTTGATCGAACAATAACATATATTCTTAAGAGTTAAAAATTTGAGGCATGTGTTATTTGGGGTCAAATTCAAAATGCTCCCGATTGATGGATTATCATAAGGATAGTGACTGATCTAGATAGATTAGTGCATGAATCGCTTTTCATATCGAGTAGATGAGTCTTAAGTCTATAGTATTGGGATACTAGAGCATGAGTACCTGGGGATACTGGAGTGAGAGTATAAGTACTTGATAAAGATTAAGGATATTGAGCATGACCAATTCGAGAAATCACTAGGATCGCTACCTACTTGTTAATGACTTGCTCAAAATTGCGGTTGTGTGGATAGTTCTTTGACCTACGGTGCCTTGACTATTCATAATAGGGTTGCTGGAGTTTGACTACACCAACGCCGGATTATCTAGCCATTCGATATTTTGCGGTATATGTTGGCTACAATAGATCTATTATAGGAGTAGGATGTACACCAAGATCGGATCTATCAACCCTAGTAGATAGGAAGAGGTCTTATATAGTTCAAAAAACTAAGTCCTAAAATCCATGGCCATGGTAGGTGAATGATGGAAAAGAGTTTTCATAAGATTTTACATAGACTTAAGTCGATTGAATCTGGCATATAATAGATGATTAGGTTTGACGAGTTATCCTTGATCTACGTCCTGTCAAAACTTATGATAGAAAAACTAGACCACATGATAACTGCACCTAGAGATTTGTTATTCAATTTTGCTGGATTTTCACTACATACTGCTAGGTGTCACTGATGGATTATAAGATCAATGAAAATTATTTTGATGATAATAATTTTTAATTATTTAAATTAAAAAGAGTTTCAGTTCATTGAAAGGAGTTTCAATAACATTGCTGATGGGGATCACAATATATTCCATTACCAGATAGAATTAAACCTATGGGGTCATACATCAAAGGGATTTGATTTGAGATTGACCAATTGGACTTATGAAGTCTTGATTGAATTAGGATTTGAGAAATTCTATTGGATTTAGGCATACCATGCTAGCACATGATTAAACCCAACTCCTCTTATGACTTGGACTCCTTATCAGATAAGGTTTGACCAAGTCAAAGCATGGTCTTGTGAGGCACCAATTGTTGGTGTTAATTCACCAAAATTTTTAGATTATGGCACCTGAAGGAAGAGTCCTTCTACTTGTGAGCTTTGAATAGTCAAAGCTTCATGAATTTAAATCAAGATGATATCTTGTTTGAATTCAAAATTAAATCAAAAGGGGGTGCCACCTAACCTTGAATTATGGTGGTTATACGAAGGGAAAAGGAGGATGAAAAGGGGTGCATGCCCCCTTGTTTTTGCATGAAAGAAGATAAGAGAGAGGGGCCGCACATCGCGCCGCCCCCCCCCCCCCCCCCCCCGCTTTGGTGTGAATTTTGGATAAGGAGCTAACACCCTATTGCCTTGAAATTCAAGAAGCCTAACACCCATTTGGATAAAGTTTGTTGGGGACCAAGTGTTGATGCCCCAACTAATTCTTGGAGGTTTTGTGCAGTGAACCCCATCTGATTTTCTCATGGAGGGTAGGAAGAAGAGGGGGTGATGCCCCTTGTTTGTGATGGGCTTTAAAAATTTCAGAGGGATAGGGTATTCCTTATGAGATAAGGAATTAAAAAAGGTCTGAATGTCAAACCTTTTAAGGATTTTGGGTTGAGTTAAAACTCTACCCTAGGGAGACCCTCGATCAACTGGATATGATTTAGATCTAATCCCACACCCGCACCTTGCCTCAATCCTCCCTCAGATCCCAAGCCTAAAAAGTTGGGCTTTCCTCTCCACATTCACATGCCTAAGAATTAAGCGGTCCTATTCTATTTTTCTTCCACATCCATGCCTAGGGAGAAAGAGTTCTCTCATAATCTTCTTCATCATTTCTTACTATGAATTTGAATCAAGGAGTTGAGTCCAAATCTGGAGTACCTAGAGCATGCAGATCTTGCTTGGAGAAGGAAGATCCAGTTTGAGAGGAGTAGCTCAAATCAGTCATGATAGATACTCATAAAGGCCGAATGCATATGCGGCTCATTGAGGACCTCACCGGAATACCATGATCATCAGATTGCAATGAAAGGCTACCCACACAAAGGTATCAATCTTCTCTAAATCTGATTTTTAATTTTTAGCATTTTGACTTGCATGTGATCGATCCTGTTGTACGTAGATTAGATCTACATCATGCATATTAGTTAGATTAAACCATTTAGATTAGATTTTTATTCCACCATGCTCATGATTCTAAAGTTAAAAATCTGCATGTTCTGATTTCTACATGCATGTTCCCAGATGTGCGACATCTTTCAAGTGGTATCAGTGCCATGATTTTCGTTTCACATGCATTAGAATAGGATCAAAAAATCAAATTTAGCAATTATATTATGTCTAATTTAAAATACATGTGATGTATTAGATATAGGTTATACATGAGATGTATATAATCTAATTATGCATATGTGATATGTGTAGATGTAGATTTAATTCTAAGTAGCCTAGTACTCTTTGAGATCCATAGTAAAGATTGTCCTGCCATAGAGGACTATGGTGGAAAGGGTGCCTGTATAAATCAAGAAGAAGAACCATGAAAAGAAAGAACTTACTTTTGTGCAAAACCCTAGATCTTAAATCCTAGGTTTATGTATGAGATACATACATTATTAGTTTAGATTTGAAAGTTGTTTTGATATTTAAACTACCTCATGTTCATAACGTACTTAATTAAAAATCTAAAATTATGAATTAAAGATCTTAAATTAAGATTAAAATCTAAAATTAAGAATTTAAGATCTTAATTTTAAGCATAAAATATGAGGGTTAAGGTATGGGTAGAACGATTAGGTTTGGTGATTGGACTACAATTATGGTCTTTGATTAGATTGGATTCGAACCCTTATTGATTTTGAGTAGTTGATCGAACCTAATCAATAGTTGATTAGAATTAGATCAAAAGGGCTTAAGTTCAAGTTTATTTGTAGGTATGCACTTCGACTCATATTTGATGTGAATTGATTAACTCAAGATCTAATTTGATTCAGTGGTTCGAGGCCAAGTTGCTAGGTTAACCTATTCAATTCTAACTGACCAATTGGTGTTGAAGGCACATCACGATTGTGGTTTTAAATTGGGATCGTGCTTACTTGGCTTGAAACAAATGATGTCTAAGGCAAGCATATGCAACCCTTCCAACGATCTCACTTACCTAGCCAACTTGGTAAATTAAGTCTTGAATAAGATTGCTTAGTCATTCGTGTTCACCCATACCAACTAGGCTAGCAAGACATGAGATTGTGTTGACTTATATCTGGTCAGTCAGACATGAGATTGTGCTGACTTAATTTAGATGAGTTTTAAATTAAAAATCTTCTCAATAATATTAAGTCGAGGGGTCTTCCACTGTTGTAGTGCCATGCCCACTCTGATGTTGATTATTCTCGATCGGATATAGTGGTTCAGTTGAATTAGGAGAGAAACAACTACTCTATTTATAGTAGGGTGGAGATCGGGTTAGACCCAAGATCTATCAGGTGAGGGTCCAATGATGGCTTCATTTATGCTCAATGGTGGATCTGACTTAACTAGAAAATGAGGCCAAGATCTATCAGGTGAGGTTTCAGAACTTAGAGACCAAGCTCATTGCAATTTGCTTGAGAATCATTGGATAAGAGTTGTCTATTTATTAGTTTACACATTCACCAAGATCTATTAGGTGAGGTGGTGTGCCAGTCAGTAGGACTGTAGTACCTGCTAGAAACCCTAACTCAAGAATTGGTTCTTGTTTTCCTACGCGAGGAGTGTAGGGATTCACAAAAATAGTAGAAAGTAGTTTGTTTTTAAAATAAAATTTCTAAAAAAAACTAAAATTAATTACAAAAGTTTAACTAAAAACTTCTTCTCTCTATAAAAAATTGTCTGCCTCTAATTATCTTGCCTGCATTTTAGATTTCAACCAATTTCTAGGACCCAACCTTAAGGATTGGCTAAGGAACTTAAAAAGTATTTTTGAGTTCCAAAAAGCTAGGTTGTGTCATGGACTAGGAAATGCTTATAGGTATCTTGAAAAGTGAAGGAAAATCTGATTTTTTGCCGCAACATCATCTAGATCTGATGAGATCTGAGATGAATTTTTCTACAAAATTCTCTTTGATCTAATCAGATCTAAGAGATCTCAGATCTAATCATGGGGATCTAATATTAAAAATTAAAAATAAAATTAAATTAGATTTAATTTAAGGTATCTTGTTGGGTAATCTGATTATCCTACGATGATCTTGTTGGTTCTTGAGGTTCTCGAATGAGCCACGCATGCACCCGACCTCTACCGATATCACTCAAACAGGATCTAAATGTCTTCTCTTCATGAATCTCTCCTCCAAAGATCAGATCTAGATTTGATCTATAGATCTTTCAAAATAATTTCTGAAAGTAGCTCATCTATCTCACAAATACCGTCGCGTAGATCCTGAATCTTATGCCAAAAACCTTAGACCTTCAAATCAGATTTATGCCTAACTTTTAATGCTTGTAGAAGAGAGGACAGAGAGGATAAAGGGGACATGGGATATGATATGGGTAACAGCACCTCTACATGGATAATAAAATCATACGATGCTCTCTTTGGCGTGAGAAAGATTTCTTATACCCAACACCATTTAGAGTCCTTCTTTGACCAAATCACTTATTGTTTGATCAAAGGGACCCTAGGACTTATTCTCCATGTGAAAACCAAGATCTCATCTAGTTTTGCCACCAAAATTTAATCTGAAAGGTGGTCGCATGAGTAGATAAGAAAGAGTCCATTGCACCTAGGACTCTTCCCTCAAGAGTTTCATCCAAATTAAACTCTATCAAAATCCAACCAAACCACCACCATAAATCACCAAAATTTTGCACACTCATTGCATGACATGAGTCCTATCACATATCCAAAAATCAGATCAAAAAAATTTCTAGAAAATTTTATAGAAGCATCTAATCAGGTGACCCTTAATTCTCTCAAATAGGTTAACGTTTGATCCTAGTCCAATTGCACTAGGAATGGATTTAATTTCTACAATTTATCTGACCTAGACTTATTCTAGTTAGATGAAAATAAATCCATTCAATATGCAAGAATAAGTCAAATTAAATTTGACTTGGTTGTGATAAATCAAAATGATTACAGAAGAAGAAAGCTAGGCTCAATCGTGTGCTAGCATGATTACCTTGAACCTGATCAGATCTAATTCAAATCAATCAAACTGGATTAGTTCAATTGATGACATTCGGATCTAAATCTTTATTTGTATGATCTAGTTAGCTTTAGTTCTGTACGATAATGTGATATGTCATGATCTCTATCATCGACATCATCGAAACACCTTTTGATGGACCAGAACTCTTCTGATTCACACAATTAGAATGATTGATCATCAAAATCATTCTAATTGCTCCCAAAATCTACCTGTGATACCTAGCAGTATAAGATGGCAACCCATCAGAATCAAAAGCGAACCTCTTGGTATAGCTACCAATTTGATTGGGTTCTTCTATCTTGAGCCTCGATAGGATTAGGGTTAATGTGAACTAGTCAAACCCAACTTCTATCATATGAATTAATCATTTGATTCGAGTTTGATATGAAATCTTAATAGAAACTCTTTCTATCATCTTCACTCTGCCATGGCCATGGACTTAAGTACTCAATCTCATGATTATCATAGGGCTACTCCTCATCCATCGAGATAGATAGATCTCCTATTGGTGCAATCCAATTCCTACAATGAACATGCTATAGCCAAAATACACCTCAGAATTTCGAATGGCTAGGAGATTATGTAATGATGTAGTCAAACTATAACACCCTCAAGATAAACTGTCGATGCACCTCAGATCAAAGAACTAGATACACACTGCAGCATCAAGCCAGTCATTGACAAGAAGGTAGACTTCCTTATGATTGCTCGAGGTGGTCACACTCAATGCCCTCATTCTCTAATGAGTACCTATACTCTCAATCCAATGTCTCCACACCATAGACTCAAGAAACATCTATCCTAAGAAAGCGATCATACACCAACCTTTTGGATCGATCACCATCCTCATGATGATCTTATAGTCGAAAGCAGTTTATGAGTTAACCATGAAAATTCATGTCTTAAATTTTCAACACTTAAAAATATGAATTATCATTACCATTAACTCAAAGGATATATCATAGATACTTTAAATACACACTATGATAGAAAATAATTCTTTTATTAATTTTATAGTTAAAATTATAAAATTATCCTTAGAAGCGTATTATAAGTGTCAGCTAATCTAGCTTCTAGGGCACACATCTATCAAACTCCCACTTGACCTAAAGTCAATTGGCTATAAATCTAAGTCCCATCTTCTCAAGGTGGGCTTTGATCTTCTGCTGGCTCAATGGCTTTGTTAGTGGGTCAGCCGCATTATCTGCAGCGTCGACTCTCTTGACCTCGACGTATCCCTTCTTGAGGTAATCATAGATGAGGTAGTACCGCCACTCGATGTGTTTGGATTTCTGCTGAGACCTCGACTCCTTATCAAGGGCTATGATGCCAATATTGTCACAATACAGAGGGACAACATCTGATGGCATCACTCCGAGCTCTATAGCAAACTTTTTATACCAAAATGCCTCCTTTGTGGCCTTCGATGCAACAATGTACTTTGCTTTCATGGTGGAGTCTGCTATCACCGTCTGCTTGAAACTCTTCCAACTAACAACTCTACCATTATAAATAAACAGACTTCCAGATGTCGACTTTCAATCATATATATTGGACATAAAATCTTAGTCTGTATAACCCTGGACTTAAAGTTCTCCATTACTAAAAACTAGAAACATATTCTTAGTCCTTCTCAAGTACTTAAGGATACATTTTGCAGAAGTCCAATGCTCTTCATCTGGATTCAACTAATACCTGCTCGTGATACTCACAGCATGGGCAATATTAGGTTATGTACATAGCATGGTATACATAAGGCTCCTTATTGCCAAAGCATAAGGGATTTTGCTCATGCTATTATCATCCACAACGTTCCAAGCATCACCTAGCTTTGATATCAAATTATAGACCCATGATATTGCTCGAATGCCAATCATCCTTGACATCACAAGCACCCCGATACCATGTTGCGGAAGCTTCTAATCTTTTAGCATGGACCTGAAGGAACCTATGACGTTCTCTATGGGCAGCACACCACCGATCTTCCACCTGGATCTATGATGGGGCACCTCCCTCCTTGGGCTTGAGGAAGACGCCCCCCTTCTATAGGGCTTCTTCAAGAACCCTAGGGCGGCAACTCTAGAGAGAAGAGAAGAAGAGAGTTGAGGGAGAAAAGGTCTGTGTTCTACAGCATAATAAAATCCTAATACAACCTATGTATTTATACATAGCCATTAGGCCTGACCAGTAAAACTCTCCAGCTAAGCCAATACATGAAAGCACTCACCGAGCCCATGTACACCCATGTCTTCCATGCTCTCATTTTCTGGATCTAGACCCAACCCATATATGAATTAGCCCCCTTAAGACCTCTCAAATCAGGCCTTAAGACCCCTAGGATCATCCCAAACCCTAGCCACAAAATAGACCCTCGCATAACTCTACCCGCGCACTGAGCTAGCTCAGTCTCAAAACTAAGCCGGCTAAGTTCCATTGGGCTGGCTCAGTCTAAAACTGAGCCAGCCCAGTTCTGTGTCGTGCCAGCAGTCCCAAACACATAACTCTCTATTTTGCCTTTGCATTGAGACTTAGCTGATCTAGTTTTGGACTGAGCCGGCTAACCTGCAAAAAATATTTTTTCTATAGCCTTCAAGCTTCGACTTTGGTTCCTTGCTCCACCTTGTGTCCCAGATCTCCGAAGCACCAATCAAGCCCCTTGAGGCCCTCAATACCTAAACCTCAAGCCTATGAAGAGCTATACGCTGCCTCCACCCTAGGATAACTTCTATCCTAGTCTTAGGACCACACCTATCCTAGCCTCCTCGAAGCCCTCACCCTAGCTCTGTCCGTGGCCTCCCAAGGCTTAGGAGCACCATAAATCCTTACAATGTCCACCTTGGTGCTCTCAAGCCTTAGCAAACCTCTCGACAATGTCCTCCTACACATTTCCACTGTCCCTGTGCACTCGATAGCCCCTTATGCAATTATCGCCTTCGTCAATCCTCTTCTGCTATTATGCACCCTTGAGGCCTTTGGGATGACCGCCTCCATCGCTGAAGACCTTGGCTTGCACCTCTGCACCATCCTGAAATTGTAAGATCCCTTCTGCTTAGCAGCTGCATCATTTTTTCTGGACTTCCCTAGAGAACCCGCAACGTTCCTATACTGGCACTTGCTCCAAACCCTGACATGATCTCCTCAGAACTACGTCTATCCTCTTGCACATGCCACTCTATCTAAAACTATGCATCTCCAACGCTAGTGCTAGGATATCGATCCTCCCACACCCCTCTACTTTGAACTCATGTCAAATTCCTCTTCAATTGTGAAGCCACCTCTCTAGAGCTCCACCTATATCCAAAGTCCACTTGATGCCGTAGAAGTCGACTCTATCATTGAGTACCTCGAGGCTAACCACTCAATGCTGTACTACTGAGCTTACCGCTGCACCTCAAACCCCATCTTTGCCCCTTCGAACCCTCCGCACTCCGCGGATCCCTTCGAAGCCATCTCGGATACCTCTGCAACCTGTGGGCACCTTTGAAACCCAAGAGCTCATTCAACTCTTCTGAATCCAGCGACTGAATCCTAGAAAATTCCACCCTAGTCCTTCTCTTCTATCCCTACACTAGCCATTGCTTCAGTTGTACCTAGAGAACCATCCTCCACCTGAACCGTGACTCTCCCTGGTGCTCCTATAGAAAAAATCTGATCCATGATACTTTCGACTGCTAGAGACTTTCTGGTGCTCCCTAAGACCTCCTGGCTCTCCTTGAGACCTGCTTTCGATCTCCTTGAGAAGCTTCTAACACCATCTACTAAGATACACTCCTCGACTGCTGCACCATCGAGCCTCTCTCAATCCCGTGCCTCCAGGGTAGCGCTCCTACAGCAATCTAGCGCTCCCTGACTCGTCCCTGTGCCGCTCTACAGCTATCCAACCTTGATCTACTAGACCTCCATGGATCATCCATCTCCATCACTCCCAAGGCTCCATAAATCCATTCTCTGGTTGAACTGCTGAATACATCTCCGACTTCTTTCCCATCTTCCTGACATCGAAGGATTTATAGTCACTTTTTCAGCCTTCCTTCGACCATTACCCCTTAGAAAACCTCTCTTCAATAGCCCTACACTACCCATCTTCCTAGAGAATCCTGATGCTCTCTATTGAGATACCTCCTTCAGCTGCTACATTGTCGAGCCTCTTTCAGCCCTGCATCTCTAGCGAAATGCTACTGCAGTACTCCAACGCTCACTGCCTGTTACATAACCATCATACACCCCGACCTTTCCACGAAGACCAATGAGCAAATCATGCACCAAATCCTTCCACCTTGAGAAAATCTCTTCTCGTTAATCCTCTTAACCTCCACCTTCAACCCGCTGCTTTCGGTTGGCCAAACAACAGTAATAACAAGATAGATTTGAGACATACTGTGGAATCCTAGCGTAGATTTCTGATTTCACCTTGTATGACTTTTTCTTTTCTTTCATGCACCATCAGACTTTGAAACTTGGCTCTGATACCATATTATCATCCATAACGGACCTGAAGGAACTTGTGACGTTCTCTATGGGCAGCACACCACCGATCCTCCACCTGGATCTATGATGGGATGCCTCCCTTGTTGGGTTTGAGGGAGACGCCCCCCTTCTCTAGGGCTTCTTCAAGAACCCTAAGGCGGCAACTCTAGAGAGAAGAGAAGAAGAGAGTTGAGGGAGAAATGGTCTGTATTCTACAGCACAATGAAATCCTAATACAACCTATATATTTATACATAGCCATTAGGTCCGACCAGAAAAACTCCCCGACTAACCCAATACATGAAAGCACTCACCGAGCCTATGTACACCCATGTCTCCCATGCTCTCATCCTCTAGATCTAGACCCGACCCATACATGAATTAGCCCCCTTAAGACCTCTCAAATCAGGCCTTAAGACTCTTAGGATCATCCCAGATCCTAGCCCAAAATAGACCCTCACGTAACTCTCCCCCCAGACTGAGCCGGCTTAGTCTCAGCATAGAGCTGGCTAAGTTTCATTAGGTCGACTCAATCTGAAACTGAGCCAGCCCAATCCTATGCCATGCTAGTAGTTTCAAACATGCAGCTCTCTATTTTGCCTATGCACTGAGACTTAGTCGACCCAGTTTTGGACTAAGCCAGCTAACCTACAGAAAATTCTTTTACTGCAGCCTTCAAGCTTCGGCTTTGGTTCTTTGCTTCATCTTGTGTCCCAGGTCTCTGAAGCACCAACCAAGCCCCTTGAGGCCCTCAATACCTAAACCTTAAGTCTGTGAAGAGATACATGCTGCCTCCATCCTAGGACAACTCTTGTCCTAGCCCTAGGACCACACCTATCCTAGCCTTTTCGAAGTCCTCACCCTAGCTCCGCTCGTGGCCTCTCAAGGCTTGGGAGCACCACAAATCCTCACACATGCGTTCAATCTCCTCAGGTATGCTAGGGCACATCTTCTTGGAGAGATAAATGCCATGTCTAAAGGATACTAAATTTTTCTTAGAGTTTTCCATGCTAAACCTCTTTAGCACCTCTTCTATGTATATTTTCTATGAGAGACCTAGCATCCTATTCAGTTTATCCCTATAGACCTTAATTTCTAGAATAAAGGATGCCTATCCTAGATCTTTCATGGAGAACTCCTTAGACAACCATATTTTGACCATAGTCAACATAGGAATATCATTTTTAATTAGGAGGATGTAATCCTCGTACCGTATGAGAAAGACAATAGTGCTCCCACTAACCTTTTTGAAAACATAGGGCTCCTCCTCATTCTTGATGAATTCAAATGATTTGATTACAACATTGAAATGAGCATTCCAACTCTGAGATGCTTGCTTAAGTCCATATATGGATCTTTGCAGCTTGCATATCTTATGATCATCATCACTAAATGTGAAACTTAGCAGCTATTCCATATAGATATCTTTCTCAAGATGTCTATTTAAGAATGTCATTTTTATATCCATCTACCATATTTCATAATCAAAATAGACTGCAATAGCAAGCAATGTGCAGATGAATTTGAGCATAGCTACTGGCAAAAAAGTATCCTGATAGTCAATGCCTTCATGCTGACAATATACTTTTGCTATGAGCCTTGCTTTGAATGTCTCTATATTTCCATTGGCACCTATCTTTTTCTTGAAGATCCATTTACACCCGATAGGTACTATACCTTCAGGTGGATTTACCAAGGTCCAGATTTGGTTCGAATACATTGAGTCAATCTTTGACTTTATTGCTTCTAACCATTTCTTCAAGTCAATATCTGATATCACCTCGTCAAAGGTTTTGCAATCATCACCATGAACCTCATTTTCTGTGAGAAATATTTTCTCTATATCCTCTAAGATAGTACCTAAGTACCTTTCAGGAAGAATGAAAAATTTTATAAGGTGAAGGAGGTAGTGTCTGGGTTGGCCCTATCTGATTGGGTTCCATTGGTTCCTTAGCTTGTGGCTCTTGGGAGACTTTCTTCTCGAACCTAATCTACCTTTCGATGCCACCATCTTGAATAAACTATTTTTCAAGGAAGATGGCTTGTCAACTCACAATCATATTATAATCTTCTTAAAGATAGAAATAATATTCTAATGACTCTATAGGATATCCAATAAATCAAGCTCTAAAGGACCTAGACTCTAATTTATCCACCTGTTGTCTCTTGACATGGGCCGGACAACCCCAAATTTTGAGAACACTCAGGCTTGGTTTCTTACTATACCATATTTCATACGCTGTGGTAGGAACAGTTTTAGAGGAAACCCTATTCAGTAAATATATAGCGGTTATCAAACTATATTTCCAAAGATACTTAGGAAGGTCCGTGAAACTCATCATGGATCGGACCATATCTATTAGGATCCATTCTCTCCATTCTAAAATCCCATTGAGTTGAGGCATTCTAGATGGAGTCCTTTGAGAGACATACCATTGTCCTTAAGATAGTCTAAGAATTTTCGACTAAGATATTCACCTCCTCGATCTGATCGAAGAATCTTAATAGATTTTTCTATTTATTTTTCTACTTCAAGTCTGAATTCTTTGAACCTTTCAAAAGTTTCAAATTTATGTCACATCAAATACACATATCCATATAGAGATAGATCATTGGTAAAGGTGATGAAGTAGACATAATTGCCCCTGACCGGCACATCAAATGGGCCGCATACATTAGTATATACTAGGACAAGTAGGTCTATAGCCCTTTTCCCATGTCCTATAAAAGGGACTTAGTCATTTTGTCCTGAAGGCATGATTCATAAATCGGATATGACTCGAAAGTTAACGAACTCAATAGCCTAGATTTCTCCAATTTGTTAATCCTATCTTCAGCTATATGATCTAGCCTACTATGCCAAAGATAGCTATCATTTAGACTATCCCTAGATCGCTTTGATCCTATGGCATTCATATTTTGCGCGATATTAAAAATAGAAACATCAATATGTAACTGATAGAGACCATTTATAAGAAAATCACTTGCAATTTTATTTCTTTCATAAAGAATATTATAATGGTTCTTAAGAAAACTAATTACATAGCATTCTTGTGCTAAACATAAAATAGAAATCAAATTCTTGCTTGCAGTAGGCACATAAAAAGTGTACAAGTGAGCACTAGAACCAAACTCAAGCACCCAACTGGATGCAGAAGAAATCATAAAATTAGATTCTATAACGAGCATACCTCTAGAAAGACTTGCCTCCTTATTCTTTAGGCTGGCCAGGTAAAGAGGGCAATTCCACTTCCAGTGGCCACCTGTATTGTAATGAAAATATTTTTTCTTATCAGCGGCCTTCTTCTTTGGCTCTGTCTTCTTCTTCTTCTTCCTACCATCCATCTTTTGCTTCTTCATGGACTTCTTCTTCTTTTCAAAAGACTTTCTCTTGGATGAAGTCCACTCTATAGCAAGCACTGAGCCCTTTGAACCTTTCATAGAGAGCTCAGTAGTGACCATCATGTTCATAAGTTCAGCCAAGGTATTTTATAGTTTATGCTTATGGTAGTTCATGATAAACTGCCCATATGCATCAGTGAAAGACTGTAGAATTATATCAGTCTGCAGGTCCTGATCTAACTTGACACTGAGCTTCTCAAGATCTTCTAAGTCCTTAATTATCATCAGACAATGATCTTGGACCAACTGCCCATCACGCATCTAAGCCTTAAAAAGTCTCTTAGTAACTTGATATTTGGCTGCGTGACTCTATTCACTAAATAATTCTTATAGATGAGCCAACATTTGGTGACTAGTCTTAATGTCTTCATGTTGGCACTGGAACTCATCAGACATTGAGCCTAACATGTAATACTTGGTTTTGTTATCTTCATCCATCCATTTTTTCAAAGACGCTCTCTGATTAGCAGATGGACGTGCTGATAAAGTGGGAGGATCCTATCCCAATATATGAGTTAACTTCTTGAAACCCAAAACTATTTTGAACTTTTAGAGCCAATCCTTATAGTTGGATCCAATCAATTTATGGGTGTCCAGGATATGGGCTAGTGAGTTGGATGTAGATATTTTTCTATAGAGAGTCAAAGTTTCTAGTTAGATTTTATAATTAGACTTAACTAATTTATTTAAAAATTTTATTTTTAAATAAATTAGGCTCCCACTATATACTTGGATTCCTATACTTTCTTAGCAGAGATGCAAAAATCTTCGTGATTATTGATTTCTAGTGGATGGTGCGATCCCACCAACTGGCTCACCATCTCACCTAACAATTATTAATGATGGGTCAACTGATGAGTGGAGAACTCTTGTCTAATGATTCTCTAATCATGGTGTACCCAAACCTACTCTCTAATTCATGAAGCTCACCATGCCCAGAATATTCCTTCACTCCTTAGTTAAGTCAGACCCACTATTTGCATGAATTAGATTTTTGATTGGATCTCACACCATATTCAAAATATTAAGCCCAACCCATCCTCCAATCCATAGCATCCAATGCCTAATAGACATGGTTGCATCTTCTCGGTATAATTGAACCACTGTATCCAATCAAGAACAATCAACCCCAGAGAGGGCCCACACATCTACAATGATGGAAGATCTTAGACTTAATATTTTCTTAGAAAGATTTAATTTAAGTCTCTTTAAACTTGACTTGACTTAGTCATAATCATTATGACTAACCTAATGGCATGGGCTGGCTCGAATTATTAGCCACATCAAATCAAAACTGGGTCGACAGAAATGATCAGGTAAGTGAGACCGATGGAAGGGATATGCCATTAACTCGACAAGAATGTATTTAGGTCGAGTAGCTCTCAATTAAAAATTAGTCGATCGTATCTGCCAGACTTACCTTAGATACCAAATTATCGAATCAGAGCCAATCAGATTAGCCTACAATCCAGGCTCAAATCGTGGAGCCAAATTAGGTCTTGACTTGATCGAGTCATATCTCAATGTGATTCAATCTTGATCCAGACTAAATTCTATTAGGCTGGTCAATTCTAAGCTTTCTTTGATCCCACCTAACCAACTCTTGATTTGATTTGATCAACCACTAGACCTAATTGAGCTACCCAAGCTTGAACCCAATTTTATGAAGATATCTTAGATCTAAAAATTCATAATTTTTAGATCTAATTAATTTTATAATCTTAATTTTTAATTAAGTTTTGGATTCATGAATAAAATATATAATAAAATTCTAGGGTTCCAGGATCTAAAATTTTACAAAAAATAAGTTCTAATTTTTTATTAAGGACGAACATGCAGCACCCCTACACATCATAAGAACACCCCATCAAATGGAAGGAGAGGGCTTTTAAATTCTACTTTATTCTTATAACCAGATAGCCAAGGAAAATGCCTTAATCAAAAATATATTTTCTAAAATAAATCTAGGTAGATCTAAATTATATATCACATATACAAAAGATCTAACCTACACATGTCTTGCATACATCTCATGTATTATAACTCAATAAACCATACATGCTTTCAGATCTAAAATATTATATATTAAATCTAAATAATAAAATTTTAAATTTCATCGCATCAAAAATAAAACTATTCAAGATATTTTATAGAACTATTCTATAACTAGTCTAAGCATGCATCTTTCATATCTCATATGAATAAATTGAAAACTAAAAACTATATTTTCTATTTTTTAGATCAGCTTACAATAATTATAACATCAAAAAATAAAAATAAAATAGATCTAAAATCATATTTAATCAAATTAACAATATGATCATACTAGACTATACAGAACTATTCTATTCCTAATCTAGTCATGCATCTCATACATTATAGAGCTAAATCATATAATTTTTAATTTTTTGATTTTAGATCTAGTCACATCTGATGTGATATCTAAAATTATTTAATATTAGATTAAAAATAAAAATTAAATTAAATTTAAAAAAAATTGAAGAACTGCTAACACAGCTCTGATACTAGTTGAAGAAAAATCTAACTTTCCACCGTAGGATCATCCGATCTGATCAGATTTGAGGTGGATTTTTCTACAAAAATCTCTTCTGATCAGATCTAAGCATTCTCTGATATGATCATGGTTGCTGGGGGCAAACCCATATTTGTCAAAGTCCAATAGGATACCAAGTCTTGGGATGACCTCATCGGACAACGATAACCATGGCTAACTTTGGCCAGTGAGGAATTCCTGCTTAGCGCCAAGATTGTAGACCTCCAACATGAACTTGTTGGCCAACCTTCCATGTTTCGATCATCAACTTTCTTAGATAACTCCAAAATCTATAAGATCTTATAGATTTCATCTGGATGAGCTCGAACGATGATGGCCATCTTCTAAGCAATCAAGTGTTCAAACCCGACACAATCGGCTTGACGATGAGCCTCTCCCTGGATGAACTTCAACAATCTATGAAGAGTAGGGAACCTCTAAATTCTTGTATCGAAAATTTTAATTATGTAGGCAAAAAGGCCCTGTCCCTCTTTTATTAGCCCTCAGACAATCCTAAGAATGGCTGAGCTTCAAAGGAATAGATGAATTGCAAGAGTATCCTAATCATCTGCTCCTAGACACTGCTAACCAAGTTCTCTCATCAACCGAACTCTTCTCAATTGCTAGACAACCTCCTAGAAGCCGAATTCCCTCTGGCCTCTAGTCTATCAGACTTCTTCGATGTATACCCACTGGACTTCTCCACCAATCTCCTTCTAAACGATCTCCTCCAGTCGCATTGCCTTCGAATGATTTCCTCTACCTAAACTCATTATAAATGAATTCCTTTTGATCAATAGGCAAGCTTCTTTCGGCCGACCTCCTTCCACTCAATGTTCTTCCTATCGACCCCCTCCCAAGATGGCCTTGCTCTAGTCGATTCTCCTTCTAGTGGCCCAGAGGGACCTTATCACTCGCATGAATTTGGCTACCAACTGAATACGAACCAACCTATACACGAAAGACCTCAAAGGAGCCCGAGCCTCTCCAGAATTGTTGAGATTCGAAGCTCTTCAACTATTGAATCCCAACGGACTAGCGCATCATGACAATAGACACCACCTTCCATAACAACTGCATGTGGCCTGAATAGCCTACTACCAGGCAGTTATGGTTGTCACCATTAGTTTGTTACAAGCTCCGTCTAAAAAAGAGATCCTCCATATATGTTTTCTCTAAGCTCTAATTCTCCTCCGTGTTACTCTGCTCCTTAATTTTCTGAGCACTCTATCTTTCTTGGTTAGAAGAGCAGACTTGATCGTCGAAGGATCCTATCAGAGCCACCATCCCTAACTCCGGATGGAACTTTATTTTGCAGGTCACCAATGGTAACCTCTTCTTTCCCAACTTTAGCTCGATGCAGCATTGACCAGGTTCTGCACCAACAGGATTGGTACTAGAGGAAGGGCCTATGAGTCCTTATTCTAAAAGGAGTGCTCAGTTGATTCTATATATTTTCTCCTTTAAGGTTCATCTCCATTCTCCCCCGTAACCTCAAAAATGTCTCTAAAAAAGATGACCACTTGGAGATCCACCACCTTTACAATTAGATCTGAACCAAATTCACCTGCTTCAACACCATCACCAGCACCACAACCTCCTCCATCGATGATAATGATGGATCTAGAGCAATTCAACTTGCTGGTGCAGTAGGTTTGAGACCTCACCAAAATGGTGCAGGCCATGCAGCAACCTTCGACGATAGTTCGATTGGAAAACCTCCCATCGAGATGTCAAGAACCAGTCCTAATGAGGCTTACTTGGGTCAGTATACCTGATACTCTTGGGAAGGGAAAATTGAATGCAGAAGACCTCTATTCGAATCATGATTCTTCTCTGGAGGAAACCTTCCCCATCTACAGTCAGAAACCTCTCAAGATCTACGATCGAGATAAATCCCTCAATCAAAAACTTCAAGAAATGGATCGATGGATTGAAGAGCTCTGCCATGCTACCCTAGCTAACCACGACAATATCTACACTAGTCCTCCTTTCTCCCAAAGAATCATGCAGGAGTCGATCCTGTCAAACTTCAAGCTCTCCCAATTCAAGAGCTATAATGAAACCACTAATCTAGTTGACCACTTGGAGGCCTTCCAAACTATGATGCTGCTTCATGGCACATCAGACGCCATCTCGTGTCGAGCTTTTTCATCTACTCTGAATGGAGTAGCAAGAAATTGGTACTCAACACTGAAATCGGGTATGATCTTCTCCCTCAACCAAATGAGCCATCAGTTTGTGGCTCATTTTGTCAGTAGCCGACGTTCAAGACAAGGCTTGGACTCCCTTATCAACATCAAGCAGTAGAAAGGGGAGTCTATTAAAGCATTTGTCAATTACTTCAATGTCACTGCACTGGAGGTCCAAAATTTGGACCAATCCATTGCCATGGCCGCATTGAAGGGTGGCTTTCAGAAGAATGATCTGTTGTTCTCCCAGGAGAAGAAGTATCCTTAAAACTTTGCTGACCTGCTAGCTCAGGCTGAAGGCGATGTCTGAGCTGGAGAAGCCTTCAAATTGAAGGACAAGGAAGCAGCAAGAGAGCAGTAGGTGGGTGGGTCTAGCAAGCCCGCAGTTGAAGAGAAGTCGAATGAAATTTGACTGCGCTCTCAAACTCCCCTTGAGTGTAAGCAAGCCCAAACTCCTCCTCGAGCTTGTCATCAAAGAAGCCCTAATAGAAGGGCATGAAGGGGCTCTCCCCTCAGAAGGTTCCATAATTTTGCCATCCTTAATGCTCCAAAGACTCAAGTGCTGATGAAAATCAAGCAGTTGTTGAGGCTAGAAAGGATGCGCACTCATCCTGGCAAGCATAATCCTAACAAGTACTATCTATACCATCATGATCATGGTCATGATACTGAAGAATGCATTCAGCTCTAAGATGAGATCAAGGAGCTCATCAGATGAGGCCAGCTTGGCCGATTCCTATGATGATGGCCTAAGACAAGAGAAGACAGACCAAAGGCACTGCCACAACCAAAATCACCAAGGAGGGAGGAGCATCAAGGAGATCGACCATCCCTCAACATCATCAATACCATCTCTAAGGGACTTCGGTGAGAGTAGGTCGGTGGATCTGAGCGGTCGACTAAAAGATGGAGAACTGAAGAGCTCATTGCTTTCACCGAAGAAGATGCATAAGGAATTCAGTTCCTATACAATGATATGGTTGTAATAACTTTAAATATAGTAGATTATGATGTATGCCATATTTTTGTGGATAATGAAAGTTTGGTGTTGTCTTATTTTATGATGCTTTCTCCAAAATATCTATACCTAATAACCAACTCAGACCAATGAATTCTCCATTGGTCGGCTTCACTGGTGATGCGGTGCCAATTAAAGGTGTGATAACTTTAACTATGGTTGCAGGATGATATCCGAGGTAGTTCAGAGCACAAGTGGATTTTTTGGTAGTAAGAGCTCTATCCATTTACAATGTAATTCTTAGCCGACCTGGCCTAAATGCACTTTGAGTAGTAGTATCGACCTACTATTTAAAGTTGAAGTTTCCAATAAGCTATGGGATTGGAGAGGTTAGAGGAGACCAAGCTTTGGCAAGACATTGCTACTCAATTGCCTTGCAAAGAATGAGCAGATTGACCCTTGCCCAGTTGATGGGTCGGATGTTCAGGATAATCTTATAGAAGAACAGGGAGAACCCATGGAAGACCTTGTCCGAGTCTCTTTGAATGATGGAAATAACGATCACACAGTGCAGATCGATTCCAATCTAATAGAAGAGGTGCGATAGTAACTCATCAAATTCTTATGAAAAAATGTAGATATTTTTGCTTGGGTCCCAGCTAACATACTATGAATTGATGCCGATGTTATGGAGCATCGACTGGCAGTTGATCCTAAATATCGACCAATGAAAGAAAAGGTATGCAACCATACCCAAAGAGATAGAAGGCAATTATAGAAGTCGACAAGCTCCTCAAGACTAGATTCATCCAAGAAGTCTCCTATCTGAACTGGGTTTCTAATGTGGTCCTTGTCAAGAAGGCAAATGGCAGTCGAGGATATGCATAGACTTCAAGAAATTGAACAAGGCCTGCCCTAAAGATATCTACCCCCTACCTAGAATTGATTAACTAGTGGATGCAACAATGGGCCATGAGCTCCTCATTTTCATGGATGCCTTCTCCAGATACAACCAAATCCAGATGGCACCAGAGGACGAAGAGAAAACTACTTTTATTACTGATCGTGGTCTCTATTATTATAGGGTCATGCCTTTTAGGCTCAAATATGTAGGAGCAACATACCAACGCCTGGTCAATAAGATCTTCAAGGAGCAAATTGGTCGTCACATAAAAGTATATGTAGATGACATGCTTGTCAAGAGTTGAGCTTCAATAAATCACATAGTTGATCTTGAGGAGACCTTCAGTGTCCTATGGAGTTACAAGATGAAATTGAATCCAACCAAGTATGCCTTTGGTGTGACTTCAGAAAAATTCTTGGGGTTCATGGTATCGAGCGTGAAATTGAGGGAAATATAGAGAAGATTTGGGCCATTCAAGAGATGACTGTCCCAAAATCAATAAAGAAAGTTGAACGCCTAATAGGAAATATGGCAGCCCTGAACCATATCATCTCAAGGTTAGCTGAGTGGTGTATGCATTTCTTCTGAGTTCTCAAATAGCCAAGGAACTTCTATTAGGACACTGAATATCAGCAAGCATTTGAAGAACTTAAAAGCTACCTCGGCTTGCCTCCCCTATTGGCCAAGCCTGAACCTTGAGAAGGATTGTTTTTGCACTTAGCTGTCTCTCCAGCAACCCTTGCGGCAGTCCTAGTTAAGGAAGAGGCAAGAGTGTAGCGATCGATCTACTACATAAGTCATGTTTTAAGGAATGTCGAGATCAGGTACACTAAGTTAGGAAAATTAATTTATGCTCTACTGATTGCAGTTTGGAGACTCCGACCTTATTTTTAGGGGCACACCATAACTCTCCTCATCGATCAACCAATCAAGGTAATTCTTTACTGAATGGATACCTCCAAAAGAATCATAAAATGGGCAATTAAACTTACAGAATTCGATATTAACTTTCAACCTTGGCCATCAATCAAAGCTCAAATACTGACAGATTTTGTAGTAGAATGCACTATCCCAGATGAGGCCAAACTGGAACAAAATGAAGTTGGCATTCCATGGTTATAGCTGAGCTCCTTTGAAGAAAAGACTGACCTTCGTAAAGGCTTCTGGCCCCTGTATGTGGATGGCTCATCCAATGCTTCGGGCATAAGTACTGGATTGATCCTGGTGAACCCAAAGGGAGTCATCGCTAAGTATGCACCATGCTTCAAATTTTCTGCAACAAACAAGGGGGCCAAATATGAAGCTCTGATAGCTAGATTAAGGATAGCCAAGAAATTGGAAGCAGATCGCTCCAAGTATACAGTGATTTCCAACTGGTAGTCGGGCAAGTTAGTGGCAGTTATGAAGCTCAAGAGGAAAGTATGATAAAGTATCTCGAGAAGATGAAGAATTTGACTTTGAGAGCAAAAAATACTAGAGCCGACCTTCTCTATAAATTGATAACACTAGCTCCAGTCGAACTATCTAAGAAAGTCCTTTTCGAAGTCCTAAAATGTCCAAGTTTGGAAGAATCACAGTCTATGATGCAGGTTGAGCATGAGCCGAGCTGAATTGATCCACTAGTCACTTACCTCAAAGATTGAGTTCTACCTCATGATCCAAAAGAAACTCGAAAATTAAGAAATTAGGCCTCCTGGTATGTTCTCTACGAAGGCAAGTTATACAAAAGGTCATATTCACTATTACTCTTAAAATATCTTCGACCTTCCGAAGCCGACTTTGCATTATGGAAAGTGCATGAAGGAATCGGCAGGAGTCATTTGGGAGCTCGATCCTTATCTCACAAACTACATCGGCAGGATTACTATTGACCGATGATGTATCATGATTCTATAGAGTATGTCAGAAAGTATGATCGATGTCAAAAAAAATGTAAACATTCAAAGACAACCGGCATCTGAGTTTACCCATCGGAGTGCCCCATGGCCATTTGCACAGTAGGAAATGGACATACTCGGGCCCTTTTTCATGGCATCCAGACAGCGAAAATTTCTCCTGGTGGTAATTGATTACTTTACAAAATCGGTCAAAGTTGAACCCTTGGCAAAGATTACTGAAACTAAAGTGCAGGACTTTGTCTAGAAGTCCATTGTTTACAAGTTCGGCCTACCTCGAACTCTCATAATAGTAATGGGAAATAGTTTGCTTGACCAAAATTCATCGAGTTCTATGAAGACTTGAATATCTCTCATAATTTAACATCAGTGGCTCATCGATAGACAAATGGCGAGGTCGAGGTAACCAACAGAATCCTATTACAAGAAATCAAAGAAAGACTTGAGAAGACAAAAGGAACTTGGGTAGATGAACTCTATCATGTACTCTAGGCATACTGAACTATCCAAAGATTGCCAAATGGGAAAAATCCATTCACCTTGACGTTTGAAATGAAAGCTATTATTCCAATAGAGCTGAAACTTCCATCAGCATGAGTTGTGGCATTTAATGAGCACCAGAACTCATAAATTCTTAGGGCTAACCTCAACTTGTTGGAAGAAAAAAGGAAAGAAGCTTGAGTTCAAATGGTGGCTTACAAGTAGAAAGTAGCTTGCTACTATAACTCAAGGGTCAGATGCAAAGTATTCAAAGTTGGAGACCAGGTACTTCGACGAGCAGCTGTTTTGCAACCTCAAAATCAAAAAAAGCTTGCTCCAAATTGAGAAGGCCTGTATGAAGTCAAGGAGGTCGTTCAGTCCAAAACTTATTACTTAAAGGAGCTTGGAGGGACAACACTCCCATAGTCCTAGAATTCGGAGAACTTGTGAATGTATTACCAATAATCTTACCTTAATAAATTTTTTTCATTTCAATGTTTTTGTCTTTTGGTGAAAAATTATATAATGATAGAAAACAACTCAATCAAACTTTATTTTTAAACAAAGATGAAGATCTCCGATTATTGAAGCCGAGAGGGGGGGAGAGGCCCTTCCAACGGTCCTTTTGTGCCCCCACAGCCTCATTAGGAATAGGAGGAGAACCTCTTCCTAACATAAGTAAGATGAAGATCTCTAGTAATTTAAGTTGAGAGTGAGGAAGCAGTCCTTCCAATGGCACTTTTGTACCCGTACAGTCTCATTAGGAATGGGAGGAGAACCTCATCCTAACTTGAGCAAGATGAAGACCTCCAATTATTTAAGCCAAAAGAGGGGGAGAGGTCCTTCCAACGGCCTTTTTGTGTCTCTACAACCTTGTTAGAAATAGAAGGAGAACCTCATCCTAATGTGAGCAAGATGAAGACCTCCGATTATTGAACCCAAGAGGGAGGGAGAGGCCCTTCCAACGGCCCTTTTATGCTCTCATAGCCTTGTTTGGAACAGGAGGAGAACCTCATCCTAACTTGAGCAAGATGAAGACCTTCAGTTATTGAAGCCAAGAGGGGGGAGAGGCCCTTCCAATGGCCCTTTTGTGCCCCCAAAGCCTCATTAGGAATAGGAGGAGAATCTTGTCCTAACTTGAGCAAGATGAAGACCTCCGATTATTGAAGCCAAGAGAGGGGGAGAGGCCCTTCCAATGGCCTTTCTGCACCCCCACAATCTTGTTAGGAGTAGGAGAAAAACCTCATCATAACATGAATAAGGACTTCCAGTTGTCGAAGATAGGAGGAAGACCTCGACCTAACAGAAGTAAAAATCTACCTTGTTAGGAACAGGAGGAGGACCTCATCCTGATGGGAGAATAGAGTAAAGACCGACCCTGTCAAAAATAGGAGAAGGACCTCATCTTGATAAAGGGACAAAGAAAAAACAACTAAGTCAGAAATAGAAGGATGACCTTGTCCAGGCGTAGATAAAGGTCTCTGGTAATGAAAAGATATGAGGAAAATCAATCTTCAATAATTATTTCAATAGAAAATAAGATGTAAAAAATAGAAAAACCAATGAACATCAAATCAATCCAAGCAAAGTAAAAAAGATGATCGAAGAAAGCATTCCTTCATTGAAATTGGAATTCATTATAGAGTAAAGGTCCATGAGACCACACAAAAAAAAGGGAGAAGGTAAAGCTATCAATCGATATTCAATTCACATAGGGTGAAAATGAGGAAAGATATCATTTTATTAAAATCAAAGTCAAGTATAAAATAAAGGTCTGCATGACCGGTTACAAAAGCAAGAAAGAAAAAGCTGAAGATCAAAGAGAGATCTGATTCCTTGGACTTTGGACTACCGTCCATCACCAAGGATTCTTTGAGGCTGACGATCTCTTCCTCAAGATCCTTTCTCCTTATCAAGTTATCATGGAACATCCTATCAGTCTTTTGGTAGTTCTCTTCTGACGCCTGCAGCCTTTTCCTCAGAACCTTAGATTCAACCTCGGCATCTTTGATGGCTTGCTATTCGCAAACCAATTGAAGCCTCAATTGTTAAACTTCGGCTTTCTCAATGGCAATTGATTTTGAAAGTTTGCCCATGATCCTCTTCAAGGAGGCAATCTCTTTCGACTTCCTACTTATGCTAGATCGATAACTATCGGCGAGTTGCTGTTGAAGCCAAGTTACCTCGCTGTTAGCAGCTCAGAGTTATTGCTCAAACCTAGCCCAATTGATAGGTCTCATAGGTAGACTCGACATCAAATAGCTGCTTCTGGAGTGTAGAGAACCTCTGAGACCAATCCCGTTCATACCAAGCTTTGTCGGAAGACCATGGCGAACTCCCCTCCAATAGTTGAATCTTCTCTTTTGCCATCTTGAGCTCAACTTCAAGGGAGCCGACCTTCGTAGTTAATGCCCAGGACTTGTTACTGGCATTTTTCCTAAGCTCAGCTAGCTCTTTCTTGAAATTTCCTTTTTTAATGTTGAAGCTCATGAAATCTTTCATGTGTAGCTTACAAAGGTGAGTAACCTCAATCATCGCCTCTGAAGCATTCTTTCTAGATCTCTGAAGTTCGTCTTCCATCTTCTTTAACTTTTTCTATAGATGATGAATCTTCCTCTTTAAACTTTTGATTATGGGTTTCAGAGGGATACCTTAAGACGACGGCTCGGCATCATTTGGAGGTGACTGACCTTGACTACAATCACTAGAAGGATTCTGAACAACATCCACCATGACATAAGTGTTATGAAAAGAAAGTTCAATTTTATTTCTCAAAACATTTAGCATACATAAAAAAAAAAATAAAGAGAAAAGTACAAGTTGACAAAAAGTTATAGACCTCAATTGGTATAGAAGCGAGCAAGGTCGGTACATCCTTCGTAACCTCGGGCTTTGAAATGGACTTAGGAGCTTCAGCTATAGGTTCAGGAGCTCCCGAGGTAGGTTCAACGATGGGAGAAGTAGAACCAGTGTTGGAGGGACTAGCTTTCTTATTGGATTCATCTATTAGAAGATTGAGGTCCACCCAGAAAAGTTCTTTGCAACCCTACTCATGCAGATCTCGAACTCCTCTAAGAAAACTTCCTGGGCAAAAGCAATCTTAATGTCCTCCATTGCTTTGGAGGACTTGAAGACCTCGATAGCCCATTCCTTCTCTGTGCTAACCTTCTCTTCGGCCTTCTTCCTCTCATCTTTATAAAGGGTCAAGGCCGCCCTTAACACCATAGAAGCTTCCTCTTCTTTGTGTAGTGCCTCTCGAAGGTGCTTGACTTTTGTAGTTTGTATCTTTGAGGCCACCTTCAAATGGTCAACCTTGGCCCAAACCCTTTTATTCTCCACCTGAGCCTCCTGAAGGGCTTTGGAAGCCTTAACCTAGTGGAGATCGGCTACCATCAAATGGGGAAACAAGTAATGCCTCAACTGTAGAATAGAAAGAAATTAAGTCAGAACTTCGAAAGTGCATCCCGCATTCGATCAAGTTCAAAAAAGTTGGTTACCTCAAGGAAGGCAGTGAAGGACTCATCGCACCTCACCACATTCTCCATCCAAACCATCTTATCGACAATGTGCGAGAGGATGCTGCCCCTCATCAGAGACTGAACGACCTCCTGGTCATCCAAAGAAGCTTGCTCCTGGTCGGAGCCATCACCACTTGAGTTCTCGGTCATCCTCCTTGTCCTCTTTCTGACGACCTTCTTCTTCTTCTTCTTCTAGGCGACATCATCCTAATCAAGAGGTGCAGGGATGGCATCCTCATTGCGCAAGGTCGGGCTCGGTACTACTGTGATAGTTTTTTGGGTGGGCGCTGCCAGGATCGGTACGATCGGGACTGGCTCTTCGATGTGAGCCTTCTTTGATGGCTCCCTAGTGGTACTACCCTTTCTCTTCAAGGACTTAATCCTCTTCGCTAGGTGGTTTCTCTCCTTAGGAGTCATCGCTGTGGTAGAAAAAGTTAAAGTCAAAAAATAAAAGAAACCATGTACAATTGGCAGGTCACAGAGTACTACCTACCAGATTAAAAGGACCGAGATCGAAGTTGAATAAGGTCTGATCATCTAATAGCCTAAAAATCTGGAGAGCTTGATAATTCTTTATTTTATCGGTTGAGTCCTGATCCTCTCTCTCAAGTCTGGGAGCTCGATGGATTGAATCCCTTATGTCTCCCCAAGAAGGAAGTCCTAGCTCTAAAGAAGAATATGAGATGAAAAAGAATTTCTCCTTCCAATTATGAATAGAAGGGGGAGCACTCTTGAGTAACTCCTTCTTGCTGAACTAGGGAGTGACGTACCACCAATCTTTGGTGGTTGGATGGTGTTTATTTTAGATATATGTGCCCTTGAAGCCAGAATTGGCTAACACTTGTAATACACTTCTAGGGGTAAAATTATAATTTTGACTATAATCAATAAAATAGGTTATTTTCGATCACATATGTGTATTTAGTGTCTGTGATACATCCTTTGAGTTAATGGTAATGATAATTCATATTTTCAAGAGATGAAAATTTAAGACATGAATAATCATTGTTAACTCATAAAATGCTCCCGACCATAAGATCATCATAAGGATGGTGATTGATCCAGAAGATTGGTGTACAATTGCTTCTCTTTAGTAGATGAGTCTTGAGTCTACGGTGTGGAGACATCGAAGTGAGAGTACAGGTACTCATTAGAGAACGAGGGCACTGAGCGTGACCATCTCGAGTAGTCATTAGGGAGTCTACCTTCTCATCAATAACTGAATCGATGCTGCAGTAGTGTATCTGGTTCTTTGACCTGAGGTGCATCGGCAGTTCACCTTGAGGATGTTATAGTTTGACTACACCATTACTCGATCTCCTAGCCATATGGAACCCTGAGATGTATGTTGGCTATAGCATGTTCATTGTAGGAACTGGATGGCATCAAGATGGAATCTATCTACCTCGGTGGTAGTGGAGCAGCCCTATGATAATCATGAGAATCAAGTCTAGAAATCCATGGCCATGGCAGAGTGAAATAATATAAAGAGTTTCTATTTAAATTTTCACATCGGACTCAAATTGAATGATTACATCATATGATAGAAACTACTAGGGTCTGACGAGTTTACCTTAATCCTAATCTGATCGGGGCTCAAGATAGAAGGACTTAATCACATAGGTAGCTGCACCAAGAGGTTCGCATTCAGCTCTGATGGGTTGCCACCATATACTGCTAGGTGTCACTGATGAATTTTGGGAGTAATTAGAATGATTTAGATGATCGATCATTCTAGCTATTCGAATCAGAAGAATTCTGATCCATCGAAAGGAGTTTCAATGATGTCGATGATAGAGATCATGATATATCCCATTTTCATACAGAACTGAACCTAACTAGATTACACAAACAAGGATTTGAATTTGGTGATCATCAGTTGAACTGATCCAGTTTAATTGATCTGAATGAGATTAAATTAGGTTCAAGAAAATCGTGCTAGCACTCGATTGAACCTAACGTTCTTCTTTTGCTATCATAAATAAGTTATCCTGACTGAGCCAAAGGAGTTTGTGCTTAATCAGAGGCCTTCATATGGTCTGACTGGAGGTTGTCCAAGTTAGAAAAGGTTGTCTTATTTTGTAAGACATTACCTACCACTTTTGGTCACCTGCCATTTCTTATTTTTTCCAATGGCCTTTTTGTACCCCCACAATCTTGTTAGGAGCTGGAGAAAAATCTCATCATAACATGAATAAGGACCTCCGGTTGTCGAGGATCGGAGAAAGACCTCGACCTAATAGAAGTAAAAATCTACCTCATCTGGAATAGGAGGAGGACCTCATCCTGATGGGAGAATAGAGTAAAGACCGACCCTATCAAAAATAGGAGAAGGACCTCATTTTGATCAAGGGACAAAGAAAAAATAACTAAGTCAGAAATAGAAGGATGACCTTGTCCAGGCGTAGATAAAGGTCTCTGGTAATGAAAAGATATGAGTAAAATCAATCTTCAATAATTATTTCAATGGAAAATAAGATGTAAAAAATAGAAAAACTAATGAACATCAAATCAATCCAAGCAAAGTAAAAAAGATGATCGAAGAAAGCATTCCTTCATTGAAATTGGAATTCATTAAAGAGTAAAGGTCCATGAGACCACACAAAAAAAAGGGAGAAGGAAACTAGAGCTATCAATAGATATTCAATTCACATAGGGTGAAAATGAGGAAAAATATCATTTCATTAAAATCAAAGTCAAGTATAAAATAAAGGTCTGCATGACCGGTTACAAAAGAAAGAAAGAAAAAGTTGAAGATCAAAGAGAGATCTGATTCCTTGGACTTTGGACTACTGCCCATCACCAAGGATTCTTTGAGGTTGATGATCTCTTCCTCAAGATCCATTCTCCTTATCAAGTTATCATGGAACATCCTGTCAGCCCTTTGGTAGTTCTCTTCTGACGCCTACAGCCTTTTCCTCAGAACCTTAGATTCAACCTCGGCATCTTTGATGGCTTGCTGTTCGCAAACCAATTGAAGCCTCAATTGTTGAACTTCGGCTTTCTCAATGGCTATTGATTTTGAAAGTTTGCCCATGATCCTCTTCAAGGAGGCAATCTCTTTCGACTTTCTACTTATGCCAGATCGATAACTATCGGCGAGTTGCTGTTGAAGCCAAGTTACCTCGCTGTTAGCAGCTCAGAGTTATTGCTCAGGCTTAGATATTCTCCAGCACTAGCCCAATTGATAGGTCTCATAGGTAGACTCGACAATAAATAGCTGCTTCTGGAGTGTAGAGAACCTCTGAGATCAATCCCATTCGTACCGAGCTTTGTCGGAAGACCATGGCGAACTCCCCTCCAATAGTTAAATCTTCTCTTTTGCCATCTTGAGCTCAACATCAAGGGAGCTGACCTTCGCAGTTAATGCCCAGAACTTGTTACTGGCATTTTTCCTATGCTCGGCCAGCTCTTTCTTGAAATTACCTTTTTTAATGTTGAAGCTCATGAAATCTTTCATGTGTAGCTTACGAAGGTGAGTAACCTCAATCATCGCCTCTGAAGCATTCTTTCTGGATCTCTGAAGTTTGTCTTCCATCTTCTTCAACTTTTTCTTTAGATGATGAATCTTCCTCTTCAAACTTTTGATTATGGGTTTCAGAGGGATACCTTAAGATGGTGGCTCGGCATCATTTGGAGGTGACTGGCCTTGACTATGATCACTAGAAGGATTCCGAACAACATCCACCATGACATAAGTGTTATGAAAAGAAAGTTCAATTTTATTTCTCAAAACATTTAGCATACATCAAAAAAAAATAAAGAGAAAAGTACAAGTTGACAAAAAGTTATAGACCTCGATTGGTATAGAAGCAAGCAAGGTCGGTACATCCTTGGTAACCTCGGGCTTTGAAATGGACTCAGGAGCTTCAGCTATAGGTTCAGGAGCTCCCGAGGTAGGTTCAACGATGGGAGAAGTAGCACCAGTGTTGGATGGACTAGCTTTCTTACTGGATTCATCTATTAGAAGATTGAGGTCGACCCAGAAAAGTTCTTTGCAACCCTCATGCAGATCTCGAACTCCTCTAAGAAAGCTTCTTGGGCAAAAGCAATCTTAATGTCCTCCATTGCTTTGGAGGACTTGAAGACCTCGATAGCCCATTCCTTCTCTGTGCTGACCTCCTCTTCGACCTTCCTCCTCTCATCCTTATAAAGGGTCAAGGCCGCCCTTAACCCCATAGAAGTTTCCTCTTCTTTGGGTAGTGCCTCTCCAAGGTGCTTGACTTTTGTAGTCTGTATCTTCGAGGCCACCTTCAAATGGTCAACCTTGGCCCAAACACTTTTATTCTCCACCTGAGCCTCCTGAATGGCTTTGAAAGCCTTAACCTAGTGGAGATCGGCTACCATCAAATAGGCAAACAAGTAATACCTCAACTGTAGAATAGAAAGAAATTAAGTCAGAACTTCGAAAGTGCATCCAGCATTCGATCAAGTTCAAAAAAGTTGGTTACCTCAAGGAAGGTAGTGAAGGACTCATCGAACCTCACCACATTCTCCATCCAAACCATCTTATCGACAATGTGCGAGAGGATGCTGCCCCTCATCAGAGACTGAATGACCTCTTGGTCATCCAAAGAAGCTTGCTCCTGGTCGGAGCCATCACCACTTGAGTTCTCGGTCATCCTCCTTGTCCTCTTTCTGACGACCTTCTTCTTCTTTTTCTTCTCAGTGACCTCATCCTGATCAAGAGGTGCAGGGATGGCATCCTCATTGGGCAAGGTCGGGCTCGGTGCTACTGCAGTAGTTTTTTGGGTGGCCGCTGCCAGGATCGATACGATCGGGACTGGCTTTTCGATGTGAGCCTTCTTTGATGGCTCCCCAGTGGCACTACCCTTTCTCTTCAGGGACTTAATCCCCTTTGCTAGGTGGTTTCTCTCCTTAGGAGTCATCGCTGTGGTAGAAAAAGTTAAAGTCAAAAAATAAAAGAAACCATGTATAATTTGCAGGTCACAGAGAACTACCTACCAGATTAAAAGGACCGAGATCGAAGTTGAATAAGGTCTGATCATCTAGCAGCCTAAAAATCTGGATAGCTTGATAATTCTTTAGTTTATCAGTTGAGTTCTGATCCTCTCTCTCAAGTCGGGAGCTCGATGGATTGAATCCCTTATGTCTCCCCAAGAAGGAAGTCCTAGCTCTAAAGAAGAATATGAGATGAAAAAGAATTTCTCCTTCCAATTATGAATAGAAGAGGGAGCACTCTTGAGTAACCCCTTCTTGCTGAACTAGGGAGCGACGTACCACCAATCTTTGTGGGTTGGATGGTGTTTATGTTAGATATATGTGCCCTAGAAGCCAGAATTGGCTGACACTTGTAATACACTTCTAGGGGCAACATTATAATTTTGACTATAATCAATAAAATGGGTTATTTTTTATCACATATGTGTATTTAGTATCTGTAATACATCCTTTGAGTTAATGGCAATGATAATTCATATTTTCAAGAGTTGAAAATTTAAGACATGAATAATCATTGTTAGCTCATAAAATGCTCCCGACCATAGGATTATCACGAGGATAGTGATTGATCCGGAAAGTTGGTGTACAATCGC